>JAJPUD010006562.1:0-23077 GCA_023553655.1 Myrmecobius fasciatus
TTTTATATAGGAACTGTTAAATGGTATCTTAGCTTTTAAAATAACTTTCTACAACTCAATCTGAAAAAACAAAACAAAACACTGAGAACATTTAAAGCTTACCCCAGGTCTCAGTATTCAGTGATTCATCACATTTAAAGATACAAGAAAAGAGCAGCACTGATATAGTTGAACCTTTCATCATGGTGGAAATAGATTATAAACTTACAAGAGGAACAAGATCCAGCCCAAGAACATTTCTGAATATAAATACAGTTATATTTTCCTTCCCCCACCTCACAAGCAGTTTGGAAAACAAACTTATTCCAAACTCATGGCTTCAGAATGGAGGAGCTGACTTGAGAAATCCTTAAGTCTTGCCCAGCAAACAGGAATGAAATAAATCCATATTGTTCATACTTCTCTGGACAAAGGAGATCAACCTTGAAGACGAAACCTTTTCCCCCACTTTCTTTCTTCCTCTGTTGAGCAACATTTCTTTATATCATTTTCTTTTTACAATTTGGGAGTAGATTGAAGTGGTCAATCTATAATATAGTCACTGTGATTCTGAGGTGAATAATTAGAGCAGAATGAGAGAAAATAAAATTATTCTCCATATCAAATGCCAACAAAACAAAATAAAACAAAAACAAAAACAAAAAACGACTATTAAGGAAAATTCCGGGATTTCAGTTTTCAAATTGTTGCCCCAATTGTTTTCAAATCCTGCAGATAAAAAAGGATATTTTCATCACTATTCACTATTATTTGGTGATACTCTCAGTTGCCTTAGATGCACTTAATGGTTGTTAGTTTTTCTTTTTTTCAGAAGTTAAGCATTACAAGAGGGTGGGACCTGGTAGGGAGATAAAGAGTTGAAAGTTCTGAGTAATGTTTTGTTTTGTTTTGTTTTTTCCTTTTTTGAAATAGAACTATTTATCTCAAAACATAATGGTTTGCAAAACAGGGCTGTTCAAACTTTGGTGAGATGACATCAAAGCCTATTGAACATCAGAATCCAAGAGAAAGGCAGGATGAGCACTTCAGCAAAAGTAAACAAAGTATTTTTGTATCTTCATCACAATCTAATGAGATAAGTAACTGCATCTTAGAGTTTGGTTTGTTTGTTTGTTTGTTTGTTTTTCTATTTATTTGGGAGAGTAAATCTTTGAGAGAAGAAAAGTTTGCCTATGCAGGCAAGCATTTAGCAAAACTATTGATTGGAATCTTTCAGTACTGTGGGAAGAAAATGGAGATTATAAAACAAGGATCATGGGAAGGGATATTCTTGCTGTGATGCTTTAGTAGTATTAGAAGGAATATAGTTTATATCCTTCCACTAGAAAGATAAAACCTTCTGCTCTCAACATTGTATTTAGAAAAATGTCTCTGTTCAAGGACTTGTTTTACGAATAGAATGATAACTGAGCCTATGGATAGAGCAAAGATTCTGAAACATTTTGAATGGCAGTCTGGTATAATTTATTAAAGTCCATGGACTGTTTCTCAGAAGAATTTTTTTTCCTGAGGCAATTGGGGTTAAATAACTTGCCTAGGGTCACACAGCTATGTAGAAGTATTAAGTGTTTGAGTTCAAATTTGAACTCAGGTCCTCCCGACTTCAGGGCTAGTGTTCTCTCCACTGTGCCACCTACTTGCCCTTCAGAAGAATATTTTTAATGAATAATAAAATACATAGAATTACAAAAAAAGTTATCAAAAGGTTTTTTAAAAAGCACCAATTTTGAAAAGTCATGAACCCTTTATAGAGTGTTATAATTATTAACAAAAATTTCCCAGATGTTAAATGTAATTCTCACAAAACCATGTAAAAAAGATCAAAGTTCAATTTTCTTATTTTACAGATGAGGTAATTGAATCAAAGGAAAGGTAATTGAAAACACAGGGAAAAAATATTTATCTAAGGTCTTCATTCATTTTTCAATTAGGTCTGACTTTTTATGACCCCATTTGGGATTTTCATTGCAAAGACATAGGAGTGATCTACCATTTCTTTGTCCAACTCAGGTAAGTAGGGTTAAGTGACTTGCCCAGAATCACTACTAAGTGTCTGAGGTCTTATTTGAACTCAGGAAGATGAGTCTTCCTACTTCCTGGTCAGGCACACCGCCATCTAGTTTCTTTCTACCTAATGTCATATAGTCAATAAGTAGACTCATTCCAATGGTTTTCTCAACTAGGCTTGTGCTTAAACAAAGAAATTGGTCCTGTTTAAAAAAACTTGGCCACTTATTTGGTAAAATGGTCCCTGAAGTTCAAAGAAGGATTAAAACTTAAGAATATTTCAAGGACTCAAGCAAAATTTTGTATTAATTGTCAACTATAAATATCATCAATGCTGTAATTAAAGCACCATTAATATATCAGTCAATTATTTTCTCTATTTTGGCATTCAGTGCTAATTTTTACCAAAGTGACTTTTTTTTATTCCTGTTTCATGAGAGCTTTTTATGCTAGAGGCAATGTTTTAAGTTTTGGTACATCTTCAAATATAATCTTAACCTTAGGATCTAAAATAAATTGTGATTGGTTCATAAAAATATGGACTAGATGAAGCTGGAATCTTCACTTCTAGTCTCCTTCAATCTTGTGGGAATTTCCCCTACAGGTGCTCTGGATTCTGGATGCACACTCTATAGCCTTCAACATACTTATGTCTCCCCCATACTGCAAGGAAAAAACAAACAAAAATAAAACTTCACCTGATCTTTCCCTTCTCACTAACTATGGTCCAATATCTCTTCTGCTCTTTGTGCCTTAATCCCCCAAAAAGGCCATTTACACTGGATTCTTCTCCTTTCTTCTCACACTCTTCTTAACCCCTTACATCCCAACTTTATCATTTACACCAAAACTCTTCTCTCCAAAGTTACCAATGATCTCTTTGTTGCTAAATTCAATTCTTTCTCAATTCTCATTATCCCCAACCTCTATGGATCACTCTCTACTCCTAAATATTTCCTTTTTTTTCAGGTTTTTGGGACATTTTTCTCTCCTGGGTCTCCTCCTACTCATCTGAATGCTCTTTCTTAAGCTCCTTTGCTGGATTCTCAACCAGATCAGATTCTCTAACCTTAAGTTTTTCAAAGAGTTCTATTCTGGGCCTTCTTTTTCCTTTATCCTATTTCATTTGGCTATATCATCAGCTACCATTTATGTTGATAATTTTTATATTTATATATTATTTATTTGCATTTTAAATTATTTATACCTCTCCTCCCCCAATCTCTCTGCTGACCTTTTAAACAATTTTTCAGACATCTTAAATTAGATATCCAGTAGATTTCTTAAACCCAATATGTCCAAAACAGAACTCATTATCTTTTCCCCAAACCTCCCCCCTCCTTCTTTCTATGGAGGGCAACACTCTCCATCCCTCAGGCTCACACCTAAGAGTCATCATTGACTCCTCACTATTTCTCATCCCACGTCATGGTAAGGGCAACATCTCTCAGATATGCTCCTTTCTTTCCTCTGACATTGCTACCATTCTGATGCAATTCCTGTACTATTGCAATAGCCTGTGATGGGTCTGCTTGCCTCACGTCTCTCCCCATTCCAATCTATCCTCCATTCAGCCATCAGGGATTGTTCATGTCAAAATCATGTCAATAAATTAATGGTTTCAGGATCAATTAGAAAATTTTCTGCTTGACATTCAAAGCCCTTCATAGCCTAGACCCCTTGTATCTTTCCAGTCTTATTCCTTTTTAATTCTCACCATGTATTCTTCTCTGCAGTGACATTGTTTTCCTTATTGTTCCATGAACAAGACAGTCCATCTCTCAGCTCAAGGCATTTTTTCCTGCCTGTCCCTCATTCCTGAAAAGTTCTCTCTCCTCATCACATCCTCATTTCCTTGGGTTCCTTCAGGTACTAACTAAAATCTCATCTTCTCCAGGAAACCTTTTCCTTCTCCTAGGTCTAATGTCTCCTCTCCTTTAACTATTTTTCATTTATCCTGCATATAGATTATTTATGCTTATTGACTATCCCATTAATGAAAGGGCTGTCATTTCACTTTTTTATATCCTGGCACATAGCAGGCATTTAATAGATGTGTATTGATTAATTGAATAGTTAATTTTTATAATCCAGAGTTGGTGGAGCCTGATTGAGATTTGTGTGTGTATATGTGTGTGTGTATGTGTAAATATATGTATATGTGTAGATATAGGTATATGTGTGGTATGTATATGCACATATGTGTATGTATATATGTTATATATGTATATGTGTGTATACTTTATATATATATATGCATATGTATGTATATATGTATATACACCTGGAGTGCTGGAACAGACCCAGGAGCTTTTAGTTCCTTTTCCCCTCCTTCCAGCAATTCATCATCTCTTAGCACAACCTATCTCTGAAGGCAACATACTCCTTTTAAGGGCAGAAATTAAGTTAAAGCAGAAAGAGATCAGAAGGCAAATGGGGGAAATCCCTATTAAAGTAGATCAGGAGACAGAAGAACTAGAAAATGGGATGAGGGTAAGGACAGGAATTTAGGCATCCACCAGCACCAGTCACCCCAATGCCTTAAGGACAAGGAAGAAGAATTAGTGCAGCAAGTCATTGGCACCCTAGTATGAATCAGGTGCCAGTAATGGAATGCTTAATTCAATACAATAGTTTTGTAATTTCGTCATTTTCCCTGAAAGTCAACCTGACAGCTCCTTCCAACACTCCATAATGCAGGACTGAATGGGTAAACTTTTAAGGTAGACAAAGTCTGTGACATTTTTTCATTCAAATTTCTTATTTTTCTTATCTCCTCTCTTGCAAGACTGTAGTAATCATTTCCCTCCCTGGTCTCTAATGCAACCCTCCCCCTAGGCGACCCATACTAGAAACAATTCTAGAGCCCAGAAATATCTATCATCACTCTATGATCAAAAATCCAATTGCTAGGAGGCAAAAAAAAAAAAAAAAGCTGATTGAATGAATTCACAGCATTATGTTGGTGACTGATGACCAGTTTTTGCACTTAAAAAAAAAAAGGACTATTTAATCTAACTGGTGAGTGCTGTATCAAGCAGCAAAATACAAAGAAGGCAAATAAAATCTTTTGTGAGGGAAAATCCCTTGGACATAGAGATTCCCAGCTCAGAAATCAAGCTATCTGGAAGTCAGCTCCCAGACTCAACTCTTATAGATGTTTCTAATTTGCAGAGTCTCTCTCTTTCCTCCATATCTGGACCCACAGGTTCTTTGAAAGCTGTAAGTCCCTTTTTCCTCATACCAATAATTACAGCCTCTTTTTTAAATTAAAACTTTTTATTTTTCAAAACATATGCATGGACAATTCTTCAAAATTAGACTTTGCAAAACCTTGTGTTCCAATTTCCCCCTGTTCCCCCATGCCCTCCCCTAGATGTCAAGTAGTCCAATATATGTTAAACATGGTAGAAATATACTTTAAGATTACAGCCTTCTAAAGAAGAAGCAAATATTTCTCCAATGGAGTAGTTTTGTAATTTAAGCTTGTAAATGCATGAAAAAGTTCTGGGTTTGATGGAGTTTAGCTCGATAGCTCACTGATAGAATGCTTCTTGCATGGGATTTTCCCTGGCTTATATTAGTTAAATGATCAGGAGTTAAGGACATATGAATATGTCATACATCTTCCTATTTTCCCAAGTAATTAAATGCAAAGCTGCTGTATTATGGGGCCTGAAGCAACCCTTTTCCATTAAGGAAGTGGAAGTTGCTCCACCAAAAGCCTATGAAGTTCGAGTTAAGGTACTGAAATTCTTATTTCTTAATTCCTTTAAGAGAAGGCCTGAAATTTTTTTGGTTTAGGGAACTCCCAAAGAGAAAATCCCCTTCACCAATGAGATTGTCTCTGCATCTCAGGATCTCCAGGGTGCCTGGGAGCACTAAGTTGTCCAATGACCTTACCCAAGTTCACACAGCTTCAATGTGCCAGAGGAAGGGCTGGGACTAGAGTCTTAAGGATCCTAGTGGATACTGAGTGTAATACCATTTCAAAAAAATATTTTTAAGGAGCCTTCACTGTAGGAAACATATCACTAGCATGGTTAAACAGTTAAATTGTTCTTAGTCATGATTTTTCCAATATGATGTTAAATCTCTATAGATGCCATTGCTATATTATTCCAAGTGCTCCTCAATGATTCCTTTTATGACAGTTCTCTTAGTAAGTTGTTTGTGAAGTAAGCAAAACCAGGAAAATAATGTATGTAGTAAGAGCAATATTGTTTGATGAAGAACCAGAACAATTCCAAATGACTGATGATAAAGCATCTGCATCCAGAGATGATAATGTTTCAATACAGACTAAAACATTTAACTTTATTTTACTTTTTTCTTTTGTTCAAGTCTTCTGATATAAAAATTACTAATATGGAACTGTTTTACCTAACTGTACATGTATAACCTAATTGTACATATATAAAAAGATTGCTTATCATCTCAGAAAGGGAGGCATAGAATTTGGAACTCAAAACTTTAAATTAAAAAAATTTAAAGGAATGTTAAATATGTTTTTATATGTAATTGGGAGAAAATAAAATATTATTTAAAGAAAAAAAAGTGAAGATATTTGCAAGCCCCAAAGATCAAATAAATTACCCAAACCTAAGCATTACCACACCCAAAGACTCTGGGCCAAATCTATAGATGTGCATGAGGAAGGAAATATAAGGGTCACTTGAAAGTAGATGTCTCCAGCATTATATCATATTTGGAAACTTAATTCACAGATCTCTGGAGTAAAACTGTCTAACCCATTAAATTCTATGCCAAATGAATTTTACGTAAATTTCTCTTCTTCCTCTCCCTAATTTTCCTTTTTTTCTTAATTTTTCTCTCTCTGACACCCTCTCCTCCTTTTCTCCGCCCCCCGTCTCTGTCTCTGTCTCTGTCTCTCTCTGTCTCTTTCTGTCTCTGTCTCTGTCTCTGAATCTGTCTCTGTCTCTGTCTCTCTCTTTCTTTCTTTCTCTCTCTCTCCCTCCCTCCCTCCATCTCTCTCTTTCTCTGTCTGTCTGTCTCTCCATTAATATCAGGTGAGGCATAAATCAGGTATATGTAAGCAGATCCAATGGAATGTTCAAGTTGTAGATTCAAGGGAATCTCTGTAGACGATAAATTCTTCCAAATACTCCTGATGACATTGTGACAGTTTCATTGAGTCCTGGAACACTGCACTACCTCCTGGCAGAGATCTGTAACCATTCCAAAAAGTTTGGTCTAGCTAGTCTCACAGGATATTTAGGGGATGAGGAATGCTAAGTGCAGAGATTGTGACATGCCTTATCCCATAAGAGTTCATCCAATATGCAATTCTTATATATAGATATATCTGCACATTTCTGTTTATATACCAATGCATACATACATACATAATATATGTATATATGTATACATATATATATATATACATATCTCAAACAAATATGGAAAATTCCTGAGTTGATTCTAGAAGTAAGGAGGAGGAGAAAAGCTGATTGAATTGCTTACAAGAAGTTGCAAAGCTATTTACAAACACCAAACTTCTACCAGGAAAAAAAAGCAACCTTTTGAAATAATTGTCGAGGCAGCTAGTTGCCAGAGTTGATAGAATCCTGCCTGGACCTGGACTGAGATTCCAATCTTAGCTCAAAATATACTGACTCTTGTGACTTTAGGCAAATCATGTAGCCTCTGGGTCCCCTCTTCCAGACTCTGTCCTGTATTCTCTCTCCTTTTCTCTTTTTGTTTTCCTACTAGATTTTTTTCCTCTGCTCCCAAGAGTTCAATTATTTCTTGACATGTGACTCCCAGATTGCTCTTCCCAATCATAAATGCTAATGTCATTATGTGTCTATTTGGCATTTCAAACTGGATGTTCTGTAGACCTCTCAAACTCAACATATCCAAAACAGAATTCATTGTCTTTCTCTCTAAATCCACTCCTTTTTTTGACTTCCCTATTTTTGTTGAGAGCATCATCACCCTCCCAATAAGCTAGATTTAGATCTTCAAAGTCATTCTCAACTCTTCTTTCTTAATCACAGATTGCAAATCCTGAAGTGAAGATCTGAGTTTGAATCCTGTTTCAGACATTTGTCAACTCTGGGTAAATTTCTTAACTCAGTTTCTCCATCTATAAATGGGGGTAATAATAACCCCTACCTCAAAGGATTATTGTGAAGATCAATTGAGTTAACATTTGTAAAATTCTTTGCTAAATTTATTATTATAATTTATTATTTTATATATTAATACTTTATTAATATTATTAATTAAGCTAAATTGCTTAAATATTATATAAGTGTTTGCTATTAAAACCAATATTGTACCATTTGTGATGAATGAAAAACCGGAGACAAGTTTCTGGCTAATTAATAATCAATGTATTAGTCAGGTTAGCTAATAATCAATAAATTGATACTTTCCCTCAGTAACCAAAAAACACTTAATAGAAACATTGAATGCCTTAAATGTTTTTCAGAAAGAAACTACTTATAATTGGAAAAATCAACCCTTACTGGTAAACATATAAATTAAGAAGTGGACTAAAAGTTTTCAGTTGCTACTGCTCAGAACTGGGCTTTATCATGAGACTCAGCTGCCTCTAGCAATCTGGTCAGAGAAATCCAAGTCTACTCAGACTATTTTGCTTGTTTTTCTCCTTCATGAGTTGGATGGGTCTTCCTAAATTCCAATGGAGGGGTTCAAGGACATGGTCAAGATTTTATCTAATTAAATTCTGTTTATACTTTAAGGCCTCATACAAAATAGAAGAGCATGTTCCCTGAAAATTAAGATAATTTCATCTATCATCATGTCCTTCAGAGAAAGGGCTAGGCACTAGATAGAGTTTGGATCCTAACAAATAATTGATTGTTAATAGCAAAATAATCATTTCTCTCACAGATTTTTTGTTCAACTATGAATCATAAAAGAATTTAAAATGAATATCTGATAGAAGAATTCAAAATGGATATCAGTCAGAGGGCAATGAAGAAGTAAAAGTTAGCTGACAGCAGAGGATTCCCTGAATAGAGGATATCATTAGGGAAATGTATGGCCTAAAATAAAAACGTGCTGATTCCATAATGAGAGCTAAGGACAACCCTCTGTGTGTTCCATTAAGACCCCAGGACATCAGGTGAGATAAGCAGGAAGTCATAGAGAGGAGTCACACAATATGGTAGGCAGGCTTGGATGGGTTGCAATCTACATTGTTGGAGTCAGTGTCTGATCAATGAGATCACATTTCTACTTACATATTTGAGCTAGATTTTGACATCTCTCTTTCCCTTGTTAAATATTTATTGAGCAAGCACCATAATATACAGTAAGTAAATTCTCTCTTACAAAATCTTCTAAATCAAAATCAAAATTTTCTATTGATTAATATTAGGAGTACTTTGACCAAATTAGGAACAAATTGACCAAGTTGTAAACACTCTTTTCTCTATCCTTGAATCTTTTATTCCACTATTCTATCAACCCTCCAAAACACTTTATATTCACTTAGTATTTTGTATTTACTTGTTTGTATATGTTTTTAATCTCTCAGTGGAATGTAAGCTTCTTGAAGACAGGGATGGTTTTTGTTTTCTTTTAGTTTTATATCTCAACCACTTAGCATTGTGCCTTTCAAAAAGCAGGACTCTAATAAATTCTTGTTGAATTTTTTTGAAATTTATAAAATAAGATATATACTTAAGTGGTGATATTTCATTTTATAATATAATAAAGAATTGATATAAAATCATGCTAATTTATTAATACTTTTTTTCATCAATAAAGTGCAATCCTGCATACTATGAGTAATGACTAAACATCAAAAATATTTCCTTGTTCCATTTGTGGCCATTCCATGGTGCACATGGTTCCAATTTAAGTTGTAACCCTTTCTTATTTTCCTTTAGTGTGTGGAATCATTTTACATTTCAATTTAACTTTTTTCCTGTTACCTAAAAACAGTGTTTGAGTCTCATGCCTGGTTTTGAGATAAATAATGCTAGTAAGAGTTTTCCAAAAAAAAGTCTCTATCTTTCTGAGTCATTCCATGCTTTGTCTTCTGGAAAAAGCTTTAAAAAGGTTAAAATATTATCATATGGTCACCCTTGATGAGATGATCAATTTGGCTAGTATGGTACAATGGCTCAACATTCTGCATATGAAATATGGTGATCACACTGAGCAATACTCTCTCAAAATGCCTTCTCCTTCAGGACATCTTTTGGTAAATAGAAGGCAAAGAACCCAACATAATGTGAGCACTAAGAGAATCATTTCTGCAAACAGTGGCTCAGGTAAGACTAAATTCCCCTTTCCTGCTACTTCCAAAGTATCTTGTTATCCCTTGGTGCAGCTGATTTTCTTTTTCTGTGTAGATTTTGGCTTCAGGCATATGTTGCACAGACAATAATGCAATTATTTCCTGCTAAGTTCCCAATCATTGTGGGACATGAAGCAGTTAGAATTGTAGAAAGTATTGGAGGAGTACCTATAGTGAGGTATAGGGTAGGTATACCTTTTTTTTTTTCAGGTAAGGGAGGAGTTTTTAACCAGGGGTTTATGAATTTGCTTTTTAAAAGGATTGGAAACTGTATTTCAATATAATTTGGTCTCCTTCATAATTCTAAATTTATTATGTGCATTTCAAAACGTTATTCTGAGAATGGGTCCATGGACTTTATTTACCACACTGCCAAAGTACACACACACACACACACACACACACACACACACACACACACACACACAAAGAATAAGAATCCTCTGAAGGATATGGATATTGGCTATGATGCAAGTTTTATTTATTTATTTTTTTAAAATTTTTTTTTATTAAAGCTTTTTATTTGTATAACATATATATGGGTAGTTCCCCAACATTGATCCTTACAAAGCTTTCCATTACAAATTTTACCCCCAGTCCCTTCCCCTCCCCTAGATGGCAGGAAGTCCACTACATGTTAATAATGTTGAAATGCTTGACAAGTTATGCAAGAAAAATCCTATCTACTGGTGCTTGTCCCTGGACAGTGAGGTAATGCTTCGAGATGCAGGGGAGTGGTAGGGGCATAGTAGGGGTATTGTTCCTACTCTCCTGTGGTGCTGCTCTGATTGTCTGAATTTGGAGTAGCCACTGGTTATTTTTCCTTCTTCTGGCTCCCTTTCTCCACCCCACATTTATGTGGCCCCTTTACCTTTCCCCAAGGAATTAATGTTTAAAAGTGCTGACTTTAAATGAAAATAAAAAAGTGATCAAAAAAAAAAAAGAAAGAAAAATCCTATCTACAAGAAAAAAAAAGAATCAGAGAAAGGAAACACAATGCAAGCAAACCTCAATAGAGAGCATAAAAATGTTACGTTGTGGTCCATATTTCATTTCCCTCTCTCTGGGTGTATATGGCTTTCTTCAGTGAACAATTGGAACTGGTTTGAGACAATTCTTTGTTGCAGAGAGCCATGTCCATCAGAATTGATCATCATGTAATATTGTTGTTGCTGTGTATGATGATCTCCTGGTTCTGCTCGTTTCACTCAGCATCAGTTCATGCAAGTCCCTCCAGGCCTCTCTGAAATCGTCCTGCCGGTCGTTTCTTACAGAACAATAATATTCCATAACATTCATATACCATAATTTATTCAGCCACTCTCCAATTGATGGGCATCCCTTCAGTTTCCAGTTTCTAGCCACTACAAAAAAGGGCTGCCACAAACATTCTTGCACAGGTGGGTCCCTTTCCCTCCTCTAAGATCTCTTTAGGATATAGGCCCAGTAGAAACACTGCTGGGTCAAAGGGTATGCACAGTTTGACAACTTTTTGAGCATAGCTCCAAATTGCTCTCCAGAATGGTTGAATCTATTCACAGTTCCACCAGCAATGTATTAGTGTCCCAGTTTTCCCACATCCCCTCCAACATTCATCTTTATCTTTTCCTGTCATTTTAGCCAATCTGACAGGTGTGTAGTGGTACCTCAGAGTTGTCTTAATTTGCATTTCTCTGATCAATAGTGATTTGGAGAAACTTTTCATATGACTAGAAATGGTTTTAATTTTATGATGCAAGTTTTAAATGAAGAGAATAGAAATAGATGAATCTTTCTCTTTTAACAGGAATCTTATTTATAACAATTAGGGGGGTTTTTTGTGCCTTTTATTTCTACAGCATAGTCTTTTCTGAGTATATTCCAATCCCAAAGTCTTAACAAAAAAACAGGGCAGTTAGTAGCTAGAGCATTGGACTTGGAATCAGGAATATTCATCTTTCTGAGTTCAAATCTGGCCTCAGACACTTATTAGCTGTGTGATGGGTAAGTCACTTAACCCTGTTTACCTCAGTTCTTTATCTGTAAAAATGAACTGGATAAGGAAATACAAACTACTTTAGTATCTTTGCCAAGAAAACCTCAAAATAATGTCATGAAGAGTCAGACATGACTGAAACAACCAAAAACAAGAAAACAGAAAAAACAGTTAAGCAATTATGATTGAAATGGGACCACATCTGGAGAAATGTAATGATCTGCCCTTGCAGATATGGGAGGGATATTTTATTCTTTGTTATCCAGGGTCAATATTATCTTTTTTTTTATGGGTATAGAGATTTTGGCTTCCTTTTACCATTGTTTTCATTTATATTATTATATTTATGCAAATGTAATATCTATCTCCAGAATATTTTTCAAAAGTTAACACCTCAAGTTCTATGAATAACCCTTTGGGATTGTATTGTGCATACTATATAGTTCATGAAATAACCCCCCCAATCCCCATCAAATTTTTTATCCATTTGCCATTAGCCAACAAACACACATTAATTATTAGGAAAGGCAGCCACTCAAATGGCATAACAAGAAAAACATTCTCCCTCTGCTCCATAAACCAGAGGCATATTTTTCTATAATCACACACATTATTCATAGAAAGAATGGCTTTATATTTAGAATATAATGGTAGTGAGATTAAATGTAGGTTACATATGTGATAAAGAAAATTTTAATTCTTGTTTCTACAGGACCCAGACATCTTTGTTCTTTTCATAGTCCTCCTATATTTCCCCTCTAGTTCAGCATCTCTGATTGCTCGGATGAATTATCAGTGTTGGATCTCTGTATTAAAGTTATTTTGTTTTTGTTGTTTTTGGGAGAGAGGGAAACAATTTTTGCATCTGCTGCCTCCCTCAGGAAACTGTCTATGTATCTGTAAGACGTGTATTTCTCTTCTTTTCAGATTCAAGTTCTCTTATTAGTTAAGCAGTTTTGTCTTAAAGCTTCATCCTAATATGAACTTAGGGGTGGGAGGAGGCAGAGCAGACTGAAATTCACTTTTTTTTTCTTCTCCCCAAATTACAATCTCCTCCAAAAGCAGCTTTGAGGTTATAACTTCTCTTACCCTGGAAGTATGAATTCTTCTAGATCTCAGCTATTCAAACCACTTAGAGGCATAGTTGATTTGTTTGCTCATCAATCTAGGTGCTTTCTATTGACTTCCCCCCACCAAAACAAAACAAAACAAACAAACAAAAAAAAACAAACCCACTTCATTAAGGGACCTAGTTGTAGATTTATCTGTGTTCTAATTAACATATCATTAACACTTTGTAATATTGCCCTTTGAATTGCCCTTTGTAAGGCAATTCTCTTTTTCATATAAATATTCTCATGTTTCTCTAAATTCTTTATATTCATTTCTTGATGCATTTTCATATTTCACTATATTTATATGTCATATTTTATTCAATGATTTTCCAATGAAAGGGCATCCATTTTGTGGATAGTTCTTTCCTATCACAAAAAACGTGTCACTATATCTAAAAGAGGTAGTGGGATGTTGCATAACCTGGACAGAAGCCTTACCTTTGTCATAAACTGGCTATGGAATCCTAGGTAAGTTATTTAACCTCTCAGTTAAATTCTCTAAAACTCTAGCTCATAGAATTATAGTCCCCTGTACTAGTATATCCCCATCATGGAACTTCTATCTCAACTTATACTCACTTGTAGGTTGGATTCCCCACAGAGTAGTTCTTTGAAGACAAATCATATATTTTATACTTCATTTTATCAGTCCCAACACAGATCCAAGCTCCATACAACTAAGATGGGTACCTGACATAGCATGAAATTTGTTATTTATTTATTTTTGACATTCTTTTCTCTTTAAATTGAGCTTTAAATTCTCTCCCTCCTTTGTTTTCCTCTCCATCCACTGAGAAGGCAAATGAAATTTTATCAATTAAATATGTGAAATCATGTAAAGCATATTTCCATATCATCAATATTGTCAAAAGAAAGAAAAGAAAAGAAAAAAGAAAGCAAAAAAATTATAATTCAATTTATACTTAGTTCTCTCATTTGTTCATCAATTCTCTCTTTGGAGATGGAAAGTATTTTTTTTCCATTATGAGTCATTTGGGATTATTTTGAATCACTGTATTGATCAAAATAGCCAAGTCTTTCCCAGTTGATCATCATAGATATTGCTATGCACAATGATATTCCAGTTCTTTTCACTTCAGATTGCAGTGGTTCATATAGGTTTTACTGTTTTTCTGAAACCAACTCTCTTGTTATTTCTTATAGCACAATAGTATTCCATCACAATTCTATGCTATAACTTGTTTAGCCATTCTCCAGGTGATAAACATCTCCTCAATTTCCAATTCTTTGCCGCCACAAAAAGACCTGCTATAAATGTTTTTGTACATATGGGTCCTTTTCCTTTGATTTCTTTGAGGTACAGACTTAGTTATGATATTACTGAGTCAAAGAGTATGCACATCTTTTTAGACCTTTGGACATAGTTCCACTCCACCAACAGGTTATTAGTATACCTATTCTTCCTCATTCTCTCCAGCATTTGTCATTTCTGATACATATATCAGATAATGTGATATGGTATCTCAGAGGTGTTTTAATTTATATTTCTCTAATCAATAATGATTTAGAATATTTTTCACATAACTATAAATAGCTTCCATTTCTTATTTTGAAATTGCCTGTTTGTATCCTTTGACAATTTATTAATTAACTTCAAGGAGGTGAATAGAATCTTAGATATGCTAGATATGATAAATATTTGTCAAGAACTGAATGGGAACTGAAAAGAATATACCTTTTTCTCAGTGATACATGGTATATTTACAAAAATTGACCATATATTAGGGCAAAAAAACTTTATAGCTAAATGCAGAAGCAGAAATATTAAATGCATCCATTTCAGAACAAATACAATAAAAATTACATTTAAAAAGGGCCATGGGAACTCATTAAAATGAACTGAAGATTAAGCAACCTAATCTGAAAGAATGGGTGGGTTAAAGAATAACTCATGGGAACAATCAATAATTTCATTAAAGAAAATGACAATGATGTAGCATATCTAAGCCTATAGAGTACAAGGAAAATAGTTATCAGAGGAAAATGTATTTCAACAAATGCTCATATCAATAAAATAGAGAAAGAGCAGACCAATAATTTGGGTGTGCAACTAAAAAAAACTAGGAAAAGAATAAATTAAAAGTCCTCAAATGAACACAACATTGGAAATATTACAAATTAAAGGTGAAAATAATAAAATTGAATATAAGAATAATTATCAAAACTAAGTGATACTGGTGGATTGATTGAACAGAGAAGGCACATAATACACAGTAGCAAATGATTATAGTAACTTTGTATTTGACAAATGCAAATATGTAAGTTTTTTTTTCTTATTCTGGACATTAATGTTAATGTAATCCAAGTAATATTTGTTTTTTTTTCCTTGTTCATAATTGGCAATTTTCTTTTTTTATCTTATTCCTTATTAAAGCTTTTTATTTGCAAAATATATGTATAGGTAATTCTTCAACATTGACCCTTACAAAGCTTTCTGTTACAAATTTAATATATAAGTTTTGAGAACAAGAATTATTTGGTAAAAATTTGTTGAGAAAGCAGGAAAGTAGTCCAGCAGAAATTTGGACCACTGTCTTCTACCATTTACCAAAAGGAGGTCAAAGTGGATACATGATCTAGATATAAAGGGAAATATTAAAAAAAATTGAAGGATATATTATCTTTCCAGACATGGATAGGTGAACAATTGATGAAACAAGAGATAGATAGTATTGTGAGGTATAAAATATGTAATTTTGATTACATTAAATTAAAATGGTTTTGTACAAATAAAGCCGATGTAGCTAAGATTAAAAGAAAAATAGAACATTGGGAAAAAAATTTTATAAACAATTTCTCATATCTAAAATATATTAAAAATTTTGTCAAATTTAAAGGAATATGAGTCATTTCATGCCTATCAGACTGACTACAGCAATAGAGGAGGAAAGCAACAAATGTTAGAGGTAATACAGAAAAATTGGAACCCTGATTCACCATTGGTGGAACTGTAAACTGATCCAACCATTTTGGAGAACAATCTGGAATTATGCTTAGAGTTATGAGACTGAGTGTGCCTTTTGACCTAGAAATTCCACCAGTATAACTCTGTTTCTTAAGGTGATTAGGGAAAAAGGAAAAGAGCTTATATGCTCAAAAGTATTTATAGCAGCTCTCTTTGTGGTGGCAAAGAACTAGAAGCTGAGAGTCTGCCTATCAAATGGGGAATGGCTAAACAAGTTTTGGTATATAATTGTGATGGAATCCTGCTGCACTATAAGAAATGAGGAGATGGTTAATTTTAGAAAAACATGGAAAGTCTTGTCCAAAATAATGAAGAGTAAAATGAGCAGAACCAAGAGGACACTGTACATAGTAACTGCATTATTGTTTGGAGAACAAATATGAATGACTAAATCATTCTGAGTAATATAAATCCTCAAATTAACTACAAAGAACCTATAAAAGAAGATATTATCTACATCCAGAGAAATAACTTTATGAATAGAAGTATATGTGGTATGGTTTACTTATATGCACATATTTGTGTCTATGTAACCTTCTCTTGGGCAGATAGGTGGGGGAGGGAGAAAATAAAATTAAAAGTGCACAGTAGAGAACAACAACAACAACAAAAAAAAAACCAGAAACTAGCACAAAAAATCAGGGCAGCTTTGAAAATGATGTGTAGTATTTATTACATAGTTGTTTCTTTTAAGTCAACTGTGGAAACGGAACCTCAGGATTTATATGGAATCTTCTTTTTATGTTCCTCTGGAAATGTTCTCCTTTTTGTCTTTTTTATATTTAAGTTCAAAATAAAAAGATTTAAATTTTAAAAATTGTTTGGAAGAGAATGTGGGGAGAGTTTTGCTTAATTTCTGCCTATACTCTGCCATCTTATCTCTACTCTCCACAGCCCACTCCTGAAATGTTTAATTTGGCATTTTAAAAACTTATTACTAAGCAATGTTTTTTTTTTCTCTTCCAGGAGTGTACCACAGTGTGGATTTTGCTCTACCTGCATAAACCCCAATTCCAATTTCTGTGAGAGGATTGAGTGAGTTTCTGTCATTTTTGCTGAGATTTCATTTATTTGCTCTATAACTAATATTTGAGCAGAGATCATTTACTAGTGGTTTTGATTAAATAGTATTACAGGTATGTTTGTTTGGTTGTGCATTCTCCACTGGATATGGGGCTGCAACCAACTAACCTTTGCCAATGTGAAATTAATGATCAAAAGAAATAGAATAGGGAATGAGGAAACAAAACATTGATTTTCATTCTGTGCAAGTCAGAAATTAAAATCATATATATAAATAAGATGATTATTTCAAAATTCAGTATTATACAAATTGCATTTTTGACTATAACAAACATAAAAACACATACCTTTCTCCTCTGTTGAGCAGATCAAATACATCTTTAATTTTATTAAAAGGTAAAACATGGGTTATTAATTGGTTCAAGTCAAATTTCTTTGCCATAAAATCAGATATGAATTTTGGGAAATCATTTCTGGTTTTCCAACCTTAAAAAATTAAGCACCAGCATTTTACTTTATTCGTTAAACATTGAGTCAAACAGTCAATAAGCATTTATTAAGTGCTTAATATATGCCAGGCCCTGGGAGCATAAAGAAAGAGTAACAGTTTCTGTGCAAAAAACTTACATTCTAATGGTGGGGGGGGAGGAAGAGTATTAGGTGTATTGTCTAGGGAAATAAATGAAAAAGAATTGCACAACATGAGACAATGGGGGAAGGAGGAAGGCAGTGGGTATTAGGTTGCCAGCTGTATTAGTTGTATAGCCAAATGAATGAAATCATAGATCCATAGAATATTAAAGTATATTTCATTTTAGACAAATATTACAACCTTTGTTTTGTATAATTTTATCTTTTTGTATGAAAGGAAAATGTAATGACATTTGTAGGATTAAAAAATGTCTTTTTCACAAGAAAGGGCAGAGGGGAGCTCAGATCCTTTTATCACCATCATGTCCTTTACCAAAATCTTACTTTATCCAAGAAACCTTTTCTAGCTAACTTCATTCTGCACTGCTCATGCTGTCTGTGAACTTAGGTGATAGTCACAATAACCTATATTTATTACATGGAACTTTATATTCATAAATGGAAATAATACAAGTATTTTAAAGTTGAGAAAACTAAATTTCAGGGAAACCAGATGCATTCCTCAGTCACCTAACAGTAGATTTTGGGAACTGAGTTCCAGGTTGAATCCTTTATACCATACCAGATTCTGTTAAAAAGCTAATATTATTTTGTGGGTTTTTTTCTAATTTCTTTTTTAGCTAGTGATTTATGGAATGCATCTTAATGCTAGGTTACTCCTTATGTGGTTCTCACAACAATCTATAAGTTTGGTAGTATGCAATTGTCACCATTTGTCAGAGACCAAAATTGACTTTGTCTTTACTCCTCAAGCACATCAGGTAACCGAGAGTGCAAATTATTCTCTCATCCTAACATAATTACATCAGGAGTTGGTCTTTTCTCCTGTCTTTCTCTATAGATATTTTGGAAAATAACCTTGAACAAGTAAATAATGTATCCCAGTTACTCTAAGAGATGGGGAACTATAGGGTCATTTGGGGATAAAGAGGGGAACTTCCCTGTTCCCTGAATTTGAGCAGGAAGTGTTGGAATGATGGAGGGAGATCCTGCCTGGATATATGAGGAGAGAGGAGGCAAGCAGAAATAACCCACTGCAAGCCTACATAGAGTTAAAGCAGAGACATGCTGAATCCAAATCACATTAGTTCAGAGACAGTTCTGACATTTTCAATGTGAGAATTTACTCTTCAGAAATCAGCATACACTACACTACAAACTGGGTTAGGCTTTTTGGTAATTTTGGGTATGTATATGTGTGTGTGTTGTTGAGTGTGTATATTTAAGATAGTGACAGAAAAAATATCAAAAAATCTAGATTAAACATGTGTGCCATACAAACATTTTCTTTTTAAAAACTGTTTATTAAATCTTTGCCAGAACACTATTGGATTAAAGGCAGAGAGATTGAGCCAAGAAACATAAGAATAAAGAGTTCCTGTATCCCCTATCATCACTAGAGTCCTTTTACCTAAAGCTTGGTATTATGGGAACTCTACATAAATGATGGCTTAAGAAGAATGGATGAATGAACTACAGGGAAAATTGTAACTGGAAGCATTAAGGGGAAGCAGTAACTGGTGCCATTAGCTGAGTCCAGGACTATGCAAATCTCTTGGGAGAGAAGGTTGTTCACTTTGATTTTATTATTATATTCTTTGGATTCAGATGCAAGTCCTATCAGTTTCCATTAATTTGTAAATATAAGTATTAATGTTTTGAAGCTGGCAAGTCTGTGTGATTTTAAAATTTTATTCATCTATTTATTTTAAATTCAATTTAATTTTTTTTGAGGGGTTACATTTTAAGTTTTGAACAGTCTCCTTTCCTCCTTCCTCACCTTGCACTAGAGAAAGTCACCACTATTTCACACACTCATACACACAAACACATAAAACTGTACAATACATGCTTCTGTTTATTAGTTCTTCCTCTGGAGATAGACACTACCTTATTTCATCAGTCCTTTGTAGTTGATCTGAATATTTATAATACTCAGAATGACTTGATTGTTCATAGTTCTTCAAACAATATTCCTGTTACTGTAGACAATGGGTTTTTTTTTTTGTTCTGCTTCTTTCACTCTTCATCATTTTATGCAAGTCTTTCTTGCATAAAATCAACTTGCCCATAATTTCTTACAGCACAACAGTCTTCCATCACAATCATATTCCAACATTTATTCAGCCATTCCTCAAATGATGGACATCCTCTCAATTTCCAAGTTCTTCACTATAGCAAAAAGAGCAGTTATAAATATTTTAGAACATATAGGTTCTTTTCCTTTTTCCTTGATGAACCTTGGAAAACAGACCTAATAGTGATATTCTGGGTCAAAGAATTTACAAAATTAGATCACTCTTTGAACATAATTCTACAATGCTCTCCCAGTCCCAGTGATTTCAAGAAACAGTCAGTGTTTATTTTTTGGGAGTGTTAGACGCTAAATTACCCAGATCACCTAGGTGGGGCAATGAATCACTGAGATCTCTCAAATTCAATGGAGATTTTCTTCAAATCTGATTCCCTGACACTTGTTGATTTTATAAATTTCACAAGGGCAGGGATGCTATCTTTTACTACTTTCTATTTTCTTTATCTTTTCTAGCTATATAGTATAGTGCTATGCATGACGTATGTGCTTAATAATGCTTAACTTTGTGACATTCTGAACTAACTTATAGAATGTGTGATCTGCAATAATGAGGATGAATATTAGCAAGTATTATGATTAAATTTTAATGTATCTTGTTCTTTGGGTTTCCATTTTTTTCTTTTTTTTTTTGTTGTTTATTCCCAAGAAGTTATAAAAATAATTTCTATTCATGAAATTGTTTTTACATTTTTACAAAATAGAAAATAGGATGAAAATGATTTAGAGCTGAGATAGAGTTGAAGTCATCTAATCTGTTTTCTTGTTATAAAGACAAGGAAATTGAGCCCTTAAAGTTTAAAGTGAGCAATAAGCAAGAACAGGTACCAAAATGGGTTCAACAGTAGCCCAGTTCTTCATTAAACTACATTGTGCTACCTCTCTGTGCCAATGGGCAGGTTTGTCATATTCTATCCTGTTTTGGGTTACAGAACTAGGGTGGAATTTAATTCTGTGAGTGAGAAGTGAAAAGATAGAGTTTTGCTAATTGAAAAAAACAGTAATTAAAAAAATTAAGAACCTAAAAACTATATTGCCTGATCCAGATGAAAAAAATTATTTCACAGAACGGTTTGATGAGTTCACAATTCCATCAACAATTTATCGATGTAATTTTTGTCCTTTATCCTCTCTAGAATTTGTCATTTCTGAAATGTGTGAGATGGTACCTCAGAATTGTTTTAATTTGCGTTTTTCTAACAAATAGCAATTTAGAGCATTTTTCATATTACTTCAGAGAGTTTTGATTTCTTCTCCTGAAAACTGCCTATTCATATCGCTTGAGCTTTTATCAACTATGGAATGCCTCTTATTTTTATAAGTTGGATTCAGCTGCCTATATACTTGAGAAATAATACCTTTATTAAAGAAACCATTGTAGATGGCACGTTTTAGCAAAATGTAGTTTCCCTGATTATTTCTTTCAATTTTATGTATGTGTTAATTTTTATATTCATTTGGTATGCTCTTCAGAAATGCTTGAAATTCCTGTTTTATTTATTATCTAGTTGGGTTTTCTGTCATGTCTACCTCTTTATGAATCCTTTTGAGATTTTACTGGTAAAAATATTGAGTGGTTTGCCATTTCTTTCTCTAGCTCCTTTTATAGATGAGGAAACTGAGGCAACCAGGAACAAGTGATTTTCCCAGGGTCACACAGCTATCCCTATTTCATTAAATATCCATCTTTTTCCCTGAAGAATTATACTTAATTTTGCTAGGTACACTATTTTTGGTTACAATACTCGCTTGTTTGTCCTATGGCATATCATATTCTAGACCTTGTAATCCTTTATCATGGAAGTGGCCAAATCTTATATGATCCTCACTGTAACATCATGATATTTGAATTGTTTCTTTTTTTCTGTTTTCAATATTTTCTTCTTGACCTGGCAAATATGGAATTTGGCTATAATATTTCCAGAAGTATTCATTTTGGCATCTCTTTCAAGAGATGATTGATGGATTCTTTTGGTTTCTTCTTGCCTAGGTATAGATACTAGGACAGTTTTCATTAATAATTTTTATTTTTTGGTGAGTCAATCAGACTTAAGTGACTTGCTCAGGGTCACACAGTAAGTGTCAAGAGTCTGAGGTCAGATTTGAACTCAGGTCTTCCTAATAGAGTACCAGGACTGGTACTCTGTCTACCACAACACCTAATTGCCCTTTCTTCATAATTTCTTGAATTAGTATGTCTAGATTCTTTTTTCAATTATGGATTTCAGATAATTATCAAATTATCTCTCCCTGATGTATTTTCCAGGTCACTTGTTCTTCCGAGGAAATATTTCACATTTTCTTCTATTTTTTCATTCTTTTGACTTTTTTTTGGAAACCTCATGGAATCATTAGCTTCTATTTGCCCAATTCTAATTTTTAAGCAATTATTGTCTTTAATGAGCTTTTTCCATTTGGCCAATTCTGCTTTTTAAGTTATTATTTTCTTCAGTATTTTTTGTGCCGCTTACTAAGCTGTTAATTCTCATTTCATAATTATTTTTTGCCTCGCTCTCATTTCTTCTCCCAATTTCCCCTCTATCACTATTATTTCTTTCTTTAATTCTTGCAGCAAATTTTCCTGGTCTTGAGTACAATTAGCATTTTTCTTTGCTTATCATTGTTTTCAAATTGTTGTCTTCTGAGTTTGCATCTTGATCTTCCCTGACACCATAACAGTTTTTATAGTCATTCTTTTCTTGTTTCTTAGCCTATTTCTTTACTTTGAACTATATGTTGAATTTGGCAATTATATAGAGAACTAAGTGAAATTTATATTACTACAATCCATTTCCCAATTGATAAATGGTCAAAGGATACAAACAGACAATTTCCAAGTGAAGTAATTATTTTTAAGGCACATGAAGAAGTATTCTAAATAACTTTTGGTTTGTAGAAATGCAAAAAAAAAAAAAAAAAAAAAAAAAAA
>JAJPUD010006562.1:23177-40549 GCA_023553655.1 Myrmecobius fasciatus
CCAAGATACTATCTCACACATACTAGATTGGCCAAAAAAGGAAAATGATAAATGTTCAAGAGGATGTGAGAAGTTAATGCACTTCTGGAGTTGTGAAGTGATCCAACCATTCTGAAGCACAATTTGTGGCTATGCTCAAAGAATTACAAAAGAATGCATAAGCATAGTAGATCTGTATTCCAAAGAGATCATAAAAAGGGATAAAAGATCTACATATGCAAAAATATTCATAACAGCCTTTTTCATGGTGGCAAAATATTAGAACTTTAGAGAGTGCTCATCAGTTGGAGGACTGAGCAAGCTGCGTTATATGAATATAAAAGAGTATTATTGTGCAATAAGAAATGACAAACAGGTAAATTTCAGAAAAACCTGAAAAGATTTGTAGGAACTGATGCAAAGTGAAATAAGCATAACCAGGAAAACATTGTACACAATATCAGCAACATTGTATGATGATCAATTATGATTGACCAAGTTCTTTTCAGAAACACAATAGTCTAAGACAAGTAGATAGGGATCCATGAAAGCATTCTTATGTTGCCAATAACCAGATAAAGAACTGATAGATTCAGAGTGCAAATAAAAGTATTTTTTCACTTATTTTAATGTTTCTTGTGTTTTTTCCCTTTTGATCTGTTTTTTTTCTTTCACAACTATGACTGATATTGATATGTTTTATATGATAGCATATGTATAACCTCTATCAAACTGCCAACTATTTTAAGAAGAAGAAAGGGGAAGGAGAAAAAAATTGGAACTAAAAATCTTGTAAAAATGAATGCTAAAACTTTTCTTGATGTGTAACTGGAGGAAAAATATTATTTAAAAAATAAAAAGTTGTTTGGAAGGGGATGTTGGGTGAGTTCAGCTGGATACCAGTCTTTTTCTGCCATCTTGGGTTAGGATTAGAAGACCATTGAAGACTCAGAAAGCTTGAAAAGAACCCTAGTAATCATTTATTTAAATCAACCCAAAACTTCCTTTTCTCCTTCCCATTTTCCTGCTCTCAAATAAAAAAGAAGAAAAACAAAGTTATTATAATGAATATGTATAGTCAAGCAAAATAAATTCTCACATTGACCTTATAAAGATCCTATATATAGTAAATATATATAGCTATATACATATATACGTTTATATTTGTACATATATATGCACACACATATATGTAATGTTTCATCATGAATACTTTAAAACTGATCACAGTTGATCACAATTCTTAAGCTTTTTATTGTGTCATTGTTATTGCATAAATTGTTCTCCTAGTTATTCTTACTTCACTTTACATCAGCTCATACAGGTCTTCTAGATTTTTCCAAAACCATACTCTTTGTGGTTTCTTACAGCTCAGTAGTCTTCCATCACATTCATATATTGTAATTTATTCAGTCATTTCTCAACTGATGGACATCCCCTCAAGTTTCCAATTATTTACCACCGCAAAAAGAACTATTTTAAATATTTTTGTACATAAGAATCTTTTCTCTCATTCTTTGATTTCTTTGCAAGAATAGGTTGCATTTAAGGGCATCGTGTAAGAGACAAGAATCTCTCTTTTTTAATGACATGAGAAGAAATGCATTTTCATTATATGAATCTGCTAATCTGTCTAAGTTCTTCTTTGCCAAGTACTTCAGTATATATGTTATAAATTTCATTTTTCTGTAGAAGAAAGAATCACAAATTCATAGACAACACATCTGGAAGGAACTAGAACTCATCTATTCTTTTTTTTTTTTTTTTTATAAAGCTTTTTATTTACAAAACATATGAGTGACCTTTCAACATTGACCTTTGCAAAAACTTTTTTTTTTCCCAAGCTTTTCCCCTCCTTCCCCCCACGCACCACCCCTAGATGACAGGTAATCTAATACATGCTAAATAGGATAAATTATATGACAAATACATGTATACATATCTATACAGTTATCTTACTGCACAAGAAACATCACATCTAGAAAGAGAAGAAGGAAAAAACAACCTAAGAAGGAAAACAAAATGCATGGAAATATTCACAGAAAGCGTTAAAATGCTGTGTGGTGGTTCACTCTCAGTTCCCACAGGCCTCTCTCTGGATGTATATGACTATCTTCATCACTGAACAACTGGTTTGAATCACATCATTGTTGAAGAGAACCATGTCCATCAAAATTGATCATCGTATAGTCTTGTTGCTGTGTATAATGTAGAACTCATCTATTTCTACTCTTTCACTTTAGACGTGTAAAAACTAAGACTTGCTTTTACATCTAAAATATACCTCTTCTTAAGACTAATGAAAATGGCCTTAGGCTTCACTGACCCACTTTGGGTTCCTGATCCCCTTTTTTCCTCCTCCAGGTTTTGCAAATTGATCTTTCAGATGCATTGTTTTTTTACTGAGCAGTAGTTCATTTGAAATGAAATAGCAATACTTCATATATTGCCTCTGTGCACACTAAATATAATAATGAGGCCCCAATATTGAATTACCTTTATTAGGTGATATGAAACAAGTTATTAACAGAAATTAACATTTTCTCTTTCAGCATTCAAACAATCCTGACTTTTTGAACTCTGAAGTTATAGGATGTATGTGGATCTATCAACAATTTCTCTTATATTTTACTTTCATATAATAACCAGAGAATGTATCACTCATGGGGGTAAAACAAAAGATAGAAATTAAATATTTTAGAACAAATAAACACAGTTTTAAAAATTAGTGATTAACATTGTTGGGATTTAATTTACCTGGAATAGTAGTAGGATGCTATTAGTAAAAGTAGGATTGTTGATGCTTAATCTGAAGTAATTAATATTGGATTAGAGAATATCAGGTAAAGGTGTAACCTTTTCTTACTTTTTACTGAAGTGGAAATTAAAAGGGAAAAAAGAATACCCATACATCAAATTAATAAGAGTTTAAAGGACTACTCTTTTTAGGATTCTAATCTAATTAAAATGAGTTGGGCAAGTCACATGGGGTGATGTTATTATAATAGTTTAAACCAGATATTATCTTTTATATGAAGTATTGACAATATAACTCTTAAAAGGCTTCTCAAATAATATATATAAACAAATATGTTATATATTTTTATATATATTAATAAATACATTACATATGCTAAACAAAAAAACCTACATCTGTCATCTTTCTTGTCTTATACCTTTGTTTCAAAGAATATAAATACTTTTAGAATCTCTTTTTAAAAATAAATTGGGGGCAGCTAGGTGGCGCAGTGGATAGAGCACCAGCCCTGAAGTCAGGAGGACCTGAGTTCAAATCTGGTCTCAGACACTTAACATTCCCTAGCTTGTGTGACCCTGGGCAAGTCACTTAACCTCAATTGCCTCAGCAAAAAGCAAAAAAAAATAAAAAAAATAAAAAAATAAATTTAATTTATCAAGTAAAATGTTTTTTTATATTATAGTTTACCTGCTTCAATTAAGAAATATGAATGTATATTTTAAAGAAAGCCCATCATTCATTTCAACTATCTAGTATATTTTGTGCACCCTGACATCTACTGTGTATTGTAGATGTAAAAGCAAAAAACAATACTATCAATAATAATTCCTGCCTTCAAGGAACTGACAATATTTTCATACATTTCATCGACTTTCGTAATTCATTTCAAGAAACATTGTCAAACACCTTGACATAAATTTTAAAATGAGGAACCAGAGAAGACAGATTATTCATACAAAGACTGAGTGGCAAAGTTTAAGGAAAAAATATGCCTTTTTTGGTATTTTTGAATTGAATGACAAAAACATTCTGAAAACCATTTTGATAATTTTCAAAGGAATGTGTAATTCAATTTTAATAAAGCCAATTCTACATTGAAATTGCTTTGCTGATATGGGTATAAATTCTGCTGAATGAGAAATTATGTCTAATGTTTTTAATGTTATTTTAAATTTTTGAAATAAAACAAGCATTTTCATAACAAAATAATAAAAAATGACTGCACATGAAATTACAAAGCTATTATGTACAACTTGCTATTCTTTTTAAATATATAATAAAGTTATCATGTGACTTTTTTCTTCCTTTGTCCATTCTTATCCTAAAGATGACCACCATGTATGTGTGTATCTTTGAAAAACTTTGTGTTCCAAATTTTTCTCCATTTCCCCTACCTCCCTCCCCAAGACCGGAAGCAATCCAATAAAACTTAAACATGTATTGCTATCACTTTGTGCACAGTACATTTCACTTTAATTGAATTCATGGAGGACTTTCTAGGTTTTTCTGTGATCATTTTGCTCATTTCTCATAGAACAATAATATTCAATCATAAACACCACAGTTTACTCAGTTATTCCCCAGTTGATGGGCATCCCCCCAGTTTCCAATTTTTTGCCCTAAGAAGAGAGTTGCTGTAAATATTTTGTACATATAGGTCCTTTTCCTTTTTTTAAATCTCTTTTGGGATTCATGCCTAGTAGTGCTATTGTTAGGTCAAAGGATATGCATGATTTGATAGCCCTCTGGGCATGGTTCATATCTTTTGATCATTTATCAATTGGGCATGGCTCTTATTTTTTTATATATAAATTTGACTCCATTCACATTTGAAAATTGCTTCAAAATTATTTTTACAATTAGTATTCCTAACTGTATTTCCCCCATTTATTCTATTCTCTCTCTCCTTTCATCTTGTCCCTCCTCAACAGTGTTTTGCTCCTGACCACTCTCTCCCCCAATATGTCCTTTCTTTTATCACTCTCCCTCCTTCTTCTATCCCCTTCTCCTCCTACTTTCCTGCAGGGTAAGATAGCTTTCTGTACCTACATTGAGTGTGTGTGTGTGTGTGTGTGTGTGTGTGTGTGTGTGTGTGTGTGTTATTTCTTCTTTGAGCCAGTTCTGATGAAAGTAAAGTTCACTCACTCATACTGTCCTCCACATCATCCCCTTCACTGTAAAATCTTTTTCTTGCCTCTTTAATGGAAGATAATTTATACCACTCCACTTCTCCCTTTCCCTTTCTCCCAGAACATTCCACTCTCACTGCTCAATTTTATTTTATTTTGGTATTATCCCTTAATATTTCACTCACTTTTTCTATATGAAATCTTTTTGTCATAATAATGAGAAAGTTCTAATGAGCTGCAAGTATCATCCTTCCATGTAGGAATGTAAATGGATAAACCTTATGAAGACTCATTTCCTGAATATCTCTTTATGCTTCTCCTGAGCCCTGTATTTGAAAATCAAATTTTCTATTCAGTCTTGATCTTTTCATCATGAATGCTTGAAAATTCTCTATTTCCTTGAATTTCTACCTTTCTCCCTGAAGGATACGCTAGTTTTACTGAGTAGGTGATTTTTGATTGCAATCCGACCTCCCTTGCTCTACAGAACATTATATTCCAAGTCTTCTGCTCTTTTAATGTAAAACTGCTAAATCTTGTGTTATCCTGACTGTGGCTTGCAATATTATCTCCTTGACCTGGGAGTTTTGAAATTTGGCTATAATACTCCTGGGAGTTTTCATTTTGGAATCTCTTTCAGGAGGTGATCAGTGAATTCTTTCAATTTCTATTTTACCCTCTGGTTCTAGAATATCAAGACAGTCTTCCTTGGTAATTTCTTGAAAGATGATGTCCAGGCTCTTTTTTTTTCCATCATGATTAATGCAGTTACATTACTTTAGCAGGAATTGGTTTTGTCTTTATATCTCTAGCACATAGTAGATCAGTGTCTTGCACATAGTAGTTAATGAATTGGTTTGAGAGGTAATAGTTTCATTGTACACTATACTGTACACTTAGTCCACACTTAGATATTATGTTCATTTCTGAACTCCATATTTCAAGAGAGCCATAAAAAATCTGGAGCACATCAGCAGAGTTTAATGATGTTAGTGACAGCACTTGAAAATGTCATATAAGATTCCAGCGAAAGAAATGAGAATATTTAGTTTGGAGAAAAGATTATGGAGGGCTATATAATAGTTATGTTCACTAGTCAAGTGGAAGGGGGAAGTCAGTTTGAAATCACAAGGGAGAATAAGGAAGATATATAGAGGCAGATTATAGATCAATATACAAAGAATTCCAAATAATTTTCCTTGTCTAAAAATGGAATGAACTATCTCTTTAGGTAGAGTTCCTCATTATGGGAAATGTTACAACAGAAAAACAGACGACAAGATCTCATAGAACAATTCAAACATTGGGAAGGAGCCTTTTGAGAAGTGGCTTAGACAATATAATCTTCAAGCTTGCTTCTTGTTCAAAGATTCTAGGACATCTAATTTTATGCTAAAGTGGCCCTCCCTATTGTCAGTCCTCAAACATTTATTATATGCCTTCTATATGCATTGTGCTAGGTGCTGAAGATATAGGAAAGGAAATTAAATAATTCCTTCCTTCAAGGAGAATACATTCTATCAGCGCAGAAGCATCTCATGATATACTATACAGGCTGTTACTTTCTATCATTTGTATGATATGTTGTAGTGCTGATTCTTTTTTTTTTTTAATGAGTTAGACTAGTTGACTATTAAGGTCCTTTCTAATCCTAAATTTTAGTATTCTGCAAGACTCCCCCCTCTAAGCTATGCATATTTCTAAGCAAATGTCTTTTTTGAATTTTCTTTTTAAATGAAACCAACTTTATCATTTCATCTTTCTGGATCTGCTTCTAGGTAGTATGTCTATTGAGTTCTCTCTGAGCTTCAGTTTCCATATCTATAAAATAAAAATAATAATAACATTCACTTCACAGGGTTGTTGGGAGGATCAAATTTTTATTCATATGTACACATACACATACATTCACAGATATATATATGCATATATATATTAATATGTGTATATGTGGTTTTGCAAACCTTAAATCTTCATAGGAATAGTAGCTATGATTAACATTAAATATCTGCAGAAGGAGGTTCACAATCTTTAAACTACTTACCTCCCAGGGAATATTATGAGAAATGTGTTGTATTAAGTTCAAAGTGCTATAGATATGTGAATTACTAGAGAAATCCAACTAGAGTTGGATTTATCAACAATGCTCAGAAGCCAACTCCTTCCGTGACTTCTATGAACAACCCCCTCTGGCTTCACACTAATTGATGAAATGAATATTTGGGAAGGCTTCAGCTTGTTTTGGAGCATCTGTGAGTCAGTTTGTATGACAAAGAAAGACTTTGAGACACGCCAGGACTTAAACATACCCTTATGGTTTGGATTTCATTCTTGGCAATTGTTCCTCAAAACTGGATCAACAGGAACTTGACTGTTGGGGCAGAGCTACATTTATTCCCCCCTTTGAATTTTGTCTTCTTAATAAAGAGAGCCAAAAAACAAACAAACAAAAAAATGAACAAAGCCTTGTTTTGGAGTTAAATTGGGAAGTAATAGCCAAGATCACAGTGCTAGAACTAAGAGGAATCAGGGACTTCAATCCTTCATTTTGCAGAGAAAGAAATTGAGAATAATGGAGATCAAATGATTTGTCCAACATCATATGGGTATTAAATATTGGAGGTGAGATTTGAGCCCAAGTCCTTGGACTTCAGAGCTGGTGCTCTTCCACAGAGTCATGATCCTTGACATCAGCAATGAATTTTAGCAGATTGCTTCCCAGTGTTTATTTGGAGAATTAAACAAGAAGATTAGCCTGAGAAAGACTTTATTTTTTGATGGCTCTCTTTCATTTGGCAATCTTTCTTTCATTCTGTGCCTTCCATTAAGAATGCTCTATTTCTTACTTATTTAGTGCCATACCAATCAAACTCCCAACAAATTATTTTACAGATCTAGAAAAAATAGTAGCAAAGTTCATTTGGAAGAACAAAAGGTCAAGGATTTCAAGGGAATTAATGAAAAAAAAGACAGATAAAGGTGGCCTTGCTGTACCAGATATAAAACTATATTATAAATCAGCAGTCATCAAAACCATTTGGTACTGGCTGAGAAATAGAGCAGTCGATCAGTGGCATAGAATAGGATATCAGGACAAGCTAGGTAATAACTTTAGCAATTTAGTGTTTGATAAACCCAAAGACCCCAGCTTTTGGGATAAGTACTCACTATTCGGCAAAAACTGCTGGGAAAATTGGAAATTAGTGTGGAAGAAATGAGGGCTAGACCCACACCTAACACCGCATACCAAGATAAGATCTAAATGGGTTCATGATCTAGATATAAAGAGTGATATTATAACCAAATTAGAGGAACACAGGATAGTTTACCTCTCAGACCTGTGGAGATGGAATAAATTTATGTCCAAAGAAGATCTGGAACTCCTAATTGTACACCAGATAGATAATTTTGATTATATTAAGTTAAAAAATTTCTGTACTAACAAAACTAATGCAGACAAGATTAGGAGGGAAGCATCAAATTGGGAAATCATCTTTACATTTAAGGGTTCTGATAAAGGTCTCATCTTTAAGATATATAGAGAATTGTCTCACATTTATAAGAATTCAAGCCATTCTCCAATTGATAAATGGTCAAAGGATATGAACAGACAATTTTCAGATGATGAAATTAAAACTATTTATAATCATATGAAAAGGTGCTCCAAATCACTATTGATCAGAGAAATGCAAACTAAGACAACTCTGAGGTACCACTACACACCTGTCAGATTGGCTAAAATGACAGGAAAAGATAATGATGAATGTTGGAGGGGATGTGGGAAGACTGGGACACTGATGCATTGTTGGTGGAGCTGTGAACGAATCCAGACATTCTGGAGAGCAATTTGGAGCTATGCTCAAAAAGTTATCAAACTGTGCATACCCTTTGACCCAGCAGTGTTTCTACTGGGCTTATATCCCAAAGAAATCATAAAAGAAGGAAAGGGCTCCACATGTGCAAGAATGTTTGTGGCAGCTCTTTTTGTAGTGGCTAGAAACTGGAAACTGAATGGAGAGTGGCTGAATAAATTATGGTATATGAATGTTATGGAATATTATTGCTCTGTAAGAAACGACCAGAAGGACGATTTCAGAGAGGTCTGGAGAGACTTGCATGAACTGATGCTGAGTGAGATGAGCAGAACCAGGAGATCGTTGTACACGGCAACAACAGTACTATATGAGGATCAGTTCTAAGGGACATGACTCTCTTCAACAATGAAATGCTTCAAACAAATTCCAATTGTTCAGTTAAGAGGGCCATATACACCCAGAGAGAGGGATGTGAAATGTGGACCACAACATAACATTTTCATGTTCTCTATTGATGTTTGCTTGCATTGTATTTCCTTTATCGGATTATTCTTTCTTATAGATACGATTTCTCCTGAACAAAAAAATGATGTGTGGCAATAAGTATACATATATTCGATTTGAGTATTCTAACATAATTATCATGTAGTGGATATCCTGCTATCTAGGGGAGGGGTGGGGAGTAGGGGGGAAAATTTGTAACAGAAAGCTTTGTAAGGGTTAATGTTTAGGAATTACTCATACATATGTTTTGCAAATAAAAAGTATTAATAATAAAAAAAAGAATGCTCTATTTCTGTAGCTATCCCCTCATGAGGAGAAAGGGTGGGAGGGGAAAACATTTGGAGTAGTCCGAAGTGGAAAAGCTAGTACCATCTTCTCTCTAATCCTCCAAGCTACATTTTAGTGATTCAGTGTGACTTTGCATTTCTACAGAGCTCAGTCATTTCAGCAACATCATTATTCAGGATGACACGGCAAAATTAGGATTCTATCTCACCTTTGAAGATATTGTTTATTGTATGCTAAGATTAGAAGATACAAAAGAGTATAGAAGACTAGGAGGAAAATGGTAAACTCATTTTGACTTGATATAAGGAAAAACAATTAGATCTATCCAAAAATAGAATGGAGTTCAAGTGGAGACTGGATGGCCACTTGTTAAGTATGTTGTAAAAAGATATGAGATGATCCAAATGATTCACCTGAGGTCCATTCCAATTTGGAGGAATATAATATGATTCTATTAGTAAGATAAACTTGTCTGCCATATGAATAATAAATGTAGCAAAGTGAAAGAGAGCTGCTTGGGAATCAGAGGATCTGGGCTTATATTGTGTTTCTGATTCCTACTTCCCAAATGATTGGGAGCAAGACATAACCTCCTGTGAGCCTTAGTTTGCAGATCTGTAAAATAAAGGAGTAGAACTAACTAGCCTTTGAAGTTGCTTCCAGCAACTGTGATCTGTGATTCAATATGGGGCACAATGATGTCCTTGTGATTGACCAAATATTTCCTATATTCAAATTTAAGATGATTAATTGTTTTACCTGTTTTTAGAGGATCCTACAGTCCACCATGCAACCATAGAGAATTTGTAGTTGTCACTTGTGACTTGTCATAGTCATCTATCATTTATGGCTTCAAGAAGCCATGTTGCAGTAGCCACATCCTGATAAAACTGTCTAGACAAATGGGCTAAGCTAGATTGAGTATAACAAGCAGACCTCAAACCCATTGGTGAGTTAAGAGAACCTCTACCCAAGCATATGAAGATTTCCCCCCAGTGGAATGGGCAGATGAGAACAACTAGTTCCAATGGCCACAAAAGTGGCAGAAGTAGGCTCTTTGAAGTGATTAGAGATGGGTCAGACATTGAAGATGTGAAAGCCATCCACTACATTCCAGGCCATTGCTGATCATCCTGACTTTTGTCTCGACACTGGACTTAGATGACTCTGGAAAAGAGTTTGAAGCTAAGGACTTTGTGCAACTTTATAAACCTCACTTAAATCTAATTCACTAGCAAGTTAAGACATCGTCTGGTGATGTCATTGGCCCTCTTTGAAAACAAAGGATCAATAACAACAATAGCATACTTGGCAACTAGATTGGATGGCTTTTTCTCAGAGCAAAGACTAGAAGGATTAGATATGACTGACTTGTTTCCAGCCAGCAAGAATGGAAGCAAAAAAAAAATTGTTGCAGTGACAAACTGAGATGCAATATTAAGAACATATTCCTAATAATTAAAATGATCCAAAAATGAAATGGGCTCCTCAAGTAAGAAGTAGAAGGCTTCATTTAAGGTCCTAAAGCAAAGTTTTAATAGTCATTTGTCAAGTATAATATAGAGATCTTTGTTTAGGTGTGACCTCTTAGGTTCCTTCCAACTCTGGGATACTGGGATTCTGTGAAAAGAAGGTGAAACTCAGGATAATAGCTTGAAGGCATGCAAGGATCAGTTTTCAGATTATGTATTTAAAGGTGGGTGTGATTAGAGCTTGGTTATTGGCAGCTGAGAAGTAGCTGGAAAATTACAAAAGAATGACAATGAAAGCAAGAGTTTCAATGATCAAAGAGCAAGCTCCCAGAAGACATGAAAGAAGATAGGATGGAGGGTAGAGAAGTAGGTCTTGGAAAGGAGAAAGATAACTTCATCCTCAAAGACTGAAGCAAAAGAAGAGGTGTGTGGGTGTGAGAGAGAAATGCAGAAGGATTGTGAAGTGTGCTGTAGGCAGGATTGTGCTAGTAAACAACTCTGGGAAAACTCTGACCCTTTTTTTCTCCCTGAGGCAATTGGAGTTAAGTGACTTGCCCAGGGTCACACAGCTAGGAAGTATTAAGTGTCTGAAATCACATTTGAACTCAGGTTTTCCTGACTTCAGGGCTGGTGCTCTATCCACTGTGCCACCTAGCTGCCTATCTAGGAAAACTCCGGGGAAAATATTTATGGTCAACTCCTATCTTTATCTTTATTTGCATTATTATCTGCATTATTACCATTTTCTTCATTGGTTTCTTGAGTGTATAAAATTAATGCCACAATTAATCAATCCCTGATTGAAATTGATTTTGCCAATTTACAAAATGTGAATTCTCACACTGAAAACTTAATCGATTCATGAAAGGATGTCTGTACTGGCTCTAGTATACTCCTGAATGTAAGGAAGAAAGCATCTGTAATAATTGCTTTCAACATTCTCTCTTAAGTTGAAATGAGTCAGGGAAGAATAAAATGATTGTCATATAGCAGCAGAGAGAGTCCAGCTAAAATTGAATAATGTAAATTTGTAGTAGACCCAAGTTAGGCAAGGTAGAAAGTTTGTGGTACAGTTTCCCCAGGATAGAGGTTAGTGAGAGTATAAATGGTGATTTGACACAAGAAAAAGAAATTATATGTTTCTCTTGAATCATATAATATAACCAGTCTGTAAAATAATTTCCTGGAAGTTAGGTCAAGGAAGAAATGATGGATGGATTGAGAAAATGGCTTTTTCAATTCTTTCAACTCAATCTGTGGCTTATTCTATTGGTGCAGAAGTTCTTAATTGTGTGTGTGTGTGTGTGTGTGTGTGTGTGTGTGTGTGTGTGAGAGAGAGAGAGAGAGAGAGAGAGAGAGAGAGAGAGAGAGAGAAAGAGAAAGAGAGAGAGAGAGAGAGAAAGAAACAGAGAGATAGAGAGAGAGAGAAAGAAACAGAGAGATAGAGAGAGGGAGGGTGGGAGGTAAAGAGAGAGAGAGGGAAGGAGGGAGGGAGGGAAAAAGGAAAAGAAAGAGAGGGAGGGAGAAAAAAGTTTCAACAGAAGAATATGAAATGGAAGGAAATAATGTTAGTGATCATAACTGTGAATGTCAGTAGGATGTGCTCTCCTATTTAAAAAAAATAGTAGTATGGATTAGAAACAAGAACTCAACAATATGTTGTTTACAATATGACTGTTTACAACAATATGTTGTTTATATACTTGAAACAGGACACTACAGGGGCAGCTAGGTAGCGCAGTGGATAGAGCACCAGCCCTAAAGTCAGGAGGACCTGAGTTCAAATATGACCTTAGACACTTAACACTTCCTAGCTGTGTGACCCTGGGGTAAGTCACTTAACTCCAATTGCCTCAGGGAAAAAAAAACCAGGACACTCCTAGTTCAAATAAATGGCCTGAAGGGAATCTAATGAATTTCAACTGAAGTAAAAAAGGCAGGGATAGCAATCATGATCTCAGACAAAGCAAAAAGCAAAAATATATCTAATTAAAAGAGATTATTAGAGAAACTACATTTTACTAAAAGGTACCTAAACAATGAAATAATATCATAACTGTTTATAGCAAGATAGATTTCATTTGTCAAATATGTAGGGATCTGAGCCAAATTTACACATACAAGAGCTATTCCCCAACTGATAAGTGATCAAAGGATATAAGCAGGCAATTTTCAGAAAAAGAAATCAAAGCTACTTATAGTCATATTTTTAAATGGTCTAAATCATTACTGATTAGAGAAAGGCAAAATTAAAACAACTCTGAAGCACCATCGCAAACCTATTAGAAGTGACAAATGCTGAATGGGAAGAGGGAAAATAAGCACACTGATAAACTGTTTTTGGAGTTGTGAACTGGTCCAAACATTCAGAAGAACAATCTGGAACTACACTCAAAAGACTATAAAATTATGCATAACCTTTGACTTAATGATACTAATACTAAGTTAATAAAAGGAAAAGGATTTATATGTAAAGAAATATTTATGCCAACTCTTTCTGGGATGGCAAAGAATTGAAAAGCAAGAGGATGTTCATCAACTGGAGAATGACTGAACAAGTTTTGGCATATAATTGTGATGGAGTACTATTGTGCTGTAAGAATGACAAGAGGGTTGGGGTGACTTCAGAAAAACATGTTAAGACTTTTGTGAACTGATGCAAAATGAAGTGAGAAGAACTGGGAGATCATTATATTTAATAACAACAAAGTTGCAATTATGATCAACTACTCTAATCACATACACACATATACATCTATGCATGGATATAATTTATCTTTTTAAGAAAACACATGATATATTTAGATTCAATTAACACAGCAAGCTTTTATTTAGCACATTCTCTGTGCTAGATATTATATTGGGCACTGAGATGCAAAAGCAAAACTGAACCAATTCTACCTTTGAGGAGCTGGCATTTCCAGACATTGCATATTTTCACAATTTACTCCAAGAAATATTGTCAAATAACTTGACAGAAATGAAAAAGAAGATAATGAATGAAAAGTACTTATACATGAACTTTCTGTCATATTTTAGCAGAAAAATATGAGAAAGATTTTAAGAAAAAGATGAGATAAACTAACCAGATCTTTTCATAGGAGTTTTAACCTAACAATCCATGTATTTTCTTTAAAAGTATATTTTGATAACTATTTCAATATAATGGTTTCCCTTTGTTAAGCTGTGTCTTTTATTTGATGCATTTACAAATATTATTGTGAGAAGGAGTCTAAGGCTTCATTGGACTTCCAAAGGGATTCATCAAAGACACACACACACACACACACACACACATTAAGAACCCTCATGCTTATGGTGCAATGTCATTGTGAAGTTTTTTTTTTTTTAACTTTTAAATATTTTATTTTCCCAATTACTTGTAAAAAACAATTTTTAACATTCATTTTTTAAAATTTTGACTTCCAAATTCTCTCTTCCTCTTTTTTCCTTCTTCTTCATTGAGAAAGCAATTTTCTATAGGTTATACAGATGCAATCATGCAAAACATAGTTCTATGTTAATCATGTTGAGAAAGAAAATACAGAAAAACAAGAAAAATAAGAAAGTTTTAGAAAGCATGCTTGTCATTACTCTGCACAAGATTCTCCTAGTTCTACTAACTTCACTTTACATCAATTTGTATAAATCTTTCTACATCAATTTGTATAAATCTTTCCAGGTTTTTCTGAAAGTACAATGCTCATCATTTCTCATGTCACAATAGTGTCCTATACATTATATACCACTACTTGTTCAGCCATTCTCCTATTGAAGGCATTTTCTTGCTTTCTAAATCTTTGCCACCTCATAAAGAGTAGCAATATATATATTTTTTTGTAAATATAGGTCCTTTTCCTTTGATCTCTTTAGGGTACAGAGGTAGTATTGTTACTGCTGGATCAAAGGGAAAAGCAATATTTTTTAAGTTCTGTAAATTAACACAAGAAAAGCCTTAGAAGACTTAGAAATGTGCCAGTTCAACCTTGTTTCATAAAGTTTTCAAATCAATGTCATTTTTCACAAGAAAATAATTCTCTCTTATGATCACAAAAACAAACAAACAAATAAACAAAAAAAAATCTACAGACCCCTGTCCAACTTCTGTTCAAATTTAGAGTAAGTTAGTCTAACCTAATGGCTAAGAAGATTGGATTGATGAATTTTATTTCCCTGTTTAGATGTACTGTAACCTTTAAAAAATAAAGCATTCTTTTACCATAGCTGAGGAATGCTACCCTCTGCAGAATATAGGAAGAGACTGAAGGTGGCAGCAGCATCCTACTAGAAGAACCATCTCTGAAGGAATTCAGTTGTTTCCATCATGAAGCTCAGTGAAAAAGCATGACTTCCTCCCAAGAGCTATTTTCTGTAGGATGTGCCTCAAGATCTTGGCCCAATTGTTCCCTTTTTCTTCTTTATTCTGTTCTCTTCCCTCCTTTTCTTTCCTTTCCTCTATTATTCCTTTCCTCCTCTTCCCCCCCCCCTTTTTTTCTTTTCTCTTCCCAGTGGATTTTAGGATTTCAAATAGATAAACATGAGTGCTGGTACCCTGATCAGAATATCAAACAAAACTAATGTTTCCAAGAATATAATGTGGGAAAGAGCCTAATTTTTACTCAGCCCACTAGCTCCAAGGTTTGTAGAACTGAGAGAAGAAAGCCTTAAACAATGTTCCAAGGCCTCCATATTATTTAGGAAACCCCATATCACATAAAGGTTTACAAATAGCATATATCTATTCCCACCACTGCTTCACTATGAACATTATTTTTATTTTGGAAATTCCTTGATATCTTTTAGTGTTCTACCTTAGATAGGGAATTATGCCCTTCCTGTTTTTGAAGAACTTGTTTTAAAAAAAACACTTTCAAACAATTTAGTTTAGTAGTTCCCAACTCTGGAGTTTGTGGCCTATCATTACTAGCTTGATTTTTACTATATTTAAAAGTGATCTCCTAAATTCATTTTCTTTTTTTTTATAATGTGATGTTTTGTTTTTTTGTTTTTTCTTCTTTTTATTAAAGCTTTTTATTTGTATAACATATGTATGGGTAGTTCCCCAGCATTGATCTTTACAAAGCTTTCCATTACAAATTTTACCCCCAGTCCCCTCCCCTCCCCTAGATGGCAGGAAGTCCACTACATGTTAATAATGTTGAAATGCTTGACAAGTTATGCAAGAAAAATCCTATCTACAAGAAAAAAAGAAAATCATAGAAAGGCAACATAATGCAAGCAAATGTCAATAGAGATCATGAAAATGTTACATTGTGGTCCATATTTCATATCCCTCTCTCAGGGTTTATATGGTTTTCTTCAGTGAACAATTGAAACTGGTTTGAGACAATTCTTTGTTGCAGAGAGCCAGGTCCATCAGAATTGATCATCATGTAATACTGTTGTTGCTGTGTATGATGATCTCCTGGTTCTGCTCGTTTCACTCAGCATCAGTTCATGCAAGTCCCTTCAGGCCTCTCTGAAATCGTCCTGCTGGTCGTTTCTTACAGAACAATAATATTCCATAACATTCATATACCATAATTTATTCAGCCACTCTCCAATTGATGGGCATCCCTTCAGTTTCCAGTTTCTAGCCACTACAAAAAGGGCTGCCACAAACATTCTTGCACATGTGGGTCCCTTTCCCTCCTCTAAGATCTCTTTGGGATATAGGCCCAGTAGAAACACTGCTGGGTCAAAGGGTATACACAGTTTGATAACTTTTTGAGCATAGCTCCAAATTGCTCTCCAGAATGGTTGGATCCGTTCACAGTTCCACCAACAACGTATTAGTGTCCCAGTTTTCCCACATCCCCTCCAACATTCATCGTTATCTTTTCCTGTCATTTTAGCCAATCTGACAAGTGTGTAGTGGTACCTCAGAGTTGTCTTAATTTGCATTTCTCTGATCAATAGTGATTTGGAGCAACTTTTCATATGACTAGAGATGGTTTTAATTTCATCATCTGAAAATTGTCTGTTCATATCCCTTGACCACTTATCTATTGAAGAGTGGCTTGAATTCTTATATATATGAGACAATTCTCTATATATTTTAGAAATGAGGCCTTAATCAGAACCATTAAATGTAAAGATGGTTTCCCAATTTGATGCTTCCCTCCTAATCTTGTCTGCATTTTGTTTTATTTGTACAGAAACTTTTTAACTTAATATAATCAAAACTATCTATCTGGTGTTCAATTAGGAGTTCCAGGTCTTCCGTGGTTCTCTTCAACAATGATGTGATTCAAACCAGTTGTGCTGTGATGAAGATAGTCATATACATCCAGAGAGAGGCCTGTGGGAACTGAGAGTGAACCACAACACAGCATTTTAACGCTTTCTGTGAACATTTCCATGCATTTTGTTTTCCTTCTTAGGTTGTTTTTTTCTTCTTCTCTTTCTAGATCTGATGTTTCTTGTG
>JAJPUD010006562.1:50549-68157 GCA_023553655.1 Myrmecobius fasciatus
TTTTTTTTTTTTTAGACAGCGTGGATATCTCTTTAAGGTAGGGAAAAAAATGGCAGCTAAAAGGCAGCTGAAGATCTTTGCCCTGGGGCACTTCAGCGAATTAACTTAAGGTGCTGGGCCAGTGGGCGCTAGGACTAAGTCCGAATTACTCCTTAAACAAGGCAAGTCGGCCAGAACACCTGCCCCCACTCAGGGCAGAGTGTCCCAAGTGTCTCAGATAAACTCCAGGTGTTTGGAATTTGGAGTTTGGTGTTTGGAATTTCTGCCATGATAAGCTGAGCTGAGTCCCACCCTCACTTCCGGCCTACACAGGAGTCCTCTATTTATCTCTCTGTCCGAGTTAGACAAACCTGATATGAAGTTCTTCAGAAAGCAGTGTCCAAATATTTCTGAGTTCGTTGACTTGAAGATCAGTTCAGAGGCTTATTTTATTGTTGATTTGAGAGAAGATCGGAGGAGAGGCAGAGAGTCACCTTTTCACTCCGCCATCTTGGCTCCGCCCCGACCTTTTATTCTTCCAAATGAAATTTGCTACTATTTTTTCTAGATCTGTAAAATAATTTCTTGGGAGTTTGATTGGTATGGCACTAAATAAGTAGATTAGTTTGGGTAGTATTGTCATTTTTATTATGTTTGCTCTGCCTACCCATGAGCACTTAATGTTTTTCCAATTGACTAGGTCTGATTTTATTTGTGTGGAAAGTGTTTTGTAGTTTAGTTCGTATAGTTTCTGACTTTTGTCAGATAGATTCCCAAATATTTTATCCTATCATCCATTATTTGGAATGGGATTTCTTTTTGTATCTCTTGCTGCTGAATTTTGTTGGTAATAAGAATTGACACTTTCTTTTTTTTTCTTTTTTGTTTCCATGCTTATTTTTTTTTATTATTAATACTTTTTATTTGCAAAACATATGTATGGGTAATTCCTAAACATTAACCCTTACAAAGCTTTCTGTTACAAATTTTTCCCCCCTACTCCCCACCCCTCCCCTAGATAGCAGGATATCCACTACATGATAATTATGTTAGAATACTTAAATCAAATATATGTGTACTTATTGCCACACATCATTTTTTTGTTCAGGAGAAATCGTGTCTATAAGAAAGAATAATCCGATAAAGGAAATACAATGCAAGCAAACATCAATAGAGAACATGAAAATGTTATGTTGTGGTCCACATTTCACATCCCTCTCTCTGGGTGTATATGGCCTTCTTCACTGAACAATTGGAATTGGTTTGAAGCATTTCATTGTTGAAGAGAGTCATGTCCCTTAGAACTGATCCTCATATAGTACTGTTGTTGCCGTGTACAACGATCTCCTGGTTCTGCTCATCTCACTCAGCATCAGTTCATGCAAGTCTCTCCAGGCCTCTCTGAAATCATCCTGCTGGTCGTTTCTTACAGAGCAATAATATTCCATAACATTCATATACCATAATTTACTCAGCCACTCTCCAACTGATGGGCATCCACTCAGTTTCCAGTTTCTAGCTACTACAAAAAGAGCTGCCACAAACAAAGAATTGACACTTTCAAAAAAAACTTCTAAGGTACCTATGAATGGTGCCTAAAATACAAAAAGGAAAATCTATTTTAAGACACAAGATATTTTTGTAGGGAATAATCTTCACTTTAGAGAATTGTCAGTAAAGTTTCATGCCCTCATCTACCAAAGAGGTATTAGGCTGTAAGTAAAAAATAGCCAGTATGTTGGATGATTTTTCTTAATTATTGATGTTACAATGAAAGACTATGGGGGTAGAGCTGGATAAGGTCGGTGGTCAATAGAAAATGACAGCAATATATTTTTTGTTTGTTTGTTTTGCTGAGGCAATTGGGGTTAAGTGACTTGACTAGGGTCACATAGGTAGGAAGTATTAAGTATGTTAGTTTTTTTTTTTTTTAATTTACTTTGTCTTTTATGTCACCCTCTTTTCTGGGAGCAAAATCTTTTAATTTCTCAGATGGAACTCTCCTTTATGACAAAAAAGTATTAAGTAAAATCAGCGGTTACAGTTGACAATATATGAAACCTTACACTACATCAGCCCCATGACTCTCAACTATTAAGATGAAGGGATGCTTCATCATTTTTCAGATAACTGGTGTGTTTTTATTTTCAGTTAATCAGAGACTGACTTCCTTTTGTTGGTCTTTTTACTTTGTGGATATTTTCTGAAGGCCTAGTTTGCATTCATTCATATCAGTTTTTTCACATTTCTCCAAATTCTTCATTCTTGTCACTTCTTATAGAAAATTAGTGTTGCATTATGTCCCCACTCAGCTTTATTTTGACCATCTCTCAAACAGCGTTTTCAGTTTTATTTTGTTTTGTTTTGTCTTGTTTTGCCAATATACAAAATGCTGGTTTTATAAATACTAAAGTAAACATGGGAACTTTGGTTTTGATTTCCTTAGGATATCCACAGAAAAGTGGAATCACTGGATCAAATGGCACGTGCAGTCACTTTTCCAATCTAACTCCTAACCAATTCCAACCTAAAATCCAGAAAGATTGAACCATCTCATTATGATGGCTCATCATAATGAACTATCATTACCTCTCTCTTCTCCTTACCATTCCAATGTTGAATTTCCTGGGTTTTGTCATCTTTATTAATTTGTCTGGTTGGATGAAACCTCAGAGGTATTTTAATTTATTTTAATTATCATTGATTGAGCATGTTTTCAAATGGTAATTTGTAATTTGCAAGAGGGATTCATCAGTAGTGATGTTACATTTGGATATGAACTAGGTTGAACCAATACTAGATAGAAAATGTGTTAAATCCAAGCCTATTCCTCAGAGACTGAGTAAGTTTAGGAAAGAACATTTCTCTCCAGTGTTGAGTAAAGAAAATATTTGTGTATTTGTTCTTGCTAAATCTTTAAAACAAATATCCCTGTGTATAAACTTTAAAACAGGAAAAAAGAAAGATAATCTGACATTAAAGGAATGAATAAATTCTATATAAGCCAAGACAACTGACTTGGAAATTAGCATGTACAAAGATGACTTAGGGATCATGGGTTTTCCAAAAGAGCATAGCAAAGCAAAAGACATGAATATCATAATGCAGGAAATAATATAAGAAAATGTCAAAACCTTTAAACACAGGAGAGCAAAGCCCCAGTTGAAAAAATGCATAGGTCATAGTGTAAGGTCATAGGGTGAGGAGGAATACACTTCAAATTTGTCCCTTCTAGCAAGAGCTGAAGTATTTTTGCATTCTCTGTGGAGAATCATAGAGTTCTGAGGTTCCATTTCCCTGATAGAACAAGTACTTGAAGTTGGAAAGTATTATTTCAATCCTAGCTCATTGCTTCATAAGATCATAGATTCTGGGACTTCAGAGTTCCACTAATCCAACCCCATCATTTTATAGATGAGGAAATTGACATAAAGAGGGTCAAGTGACTTGTTCAAAGTTATTTGGTAAGTACAAGTTCAAATTTTATTTGAACCCAATTCCTCTGTTCCATGTCAATGTGCAGAATGTCTCCTATGTGTTATACGTTGTATGATTCAACATTTTTATCAGTGAATCTGATAAATGCATAGATAGTATGTTATTAGATTTGCCTATGACACAAAGCTTGGAGAAATAGATAAAGCATTAGATCTAAAAGGATATTGACAGCTTACATTATTGGGCTGAACCTCATAAAATGAAAATCAAAGGCATAAATATAAAATCTTATACTTGGATACAGGGAAAAAAAGAACTTCACAAGTTGAATATGTGGGGGGCATGGTTTAAGAACAAATGTCCTGAAAACATGGAGGTTTTAGAACTGCAAACTTCTGCAGTTCTGCTGTTCACTGCATGACCTAAGTCAGCAGTGTGATATAGCTATTAAAAAGAAGCAGTCTAAGGTTTTGATAAGAGTAGCATTGTTGTTGTTCCATTATATCCACCCTTCATGACCCCCTGGACCTTAGCACACCAATGTTGTCTATGGGATTTTCTTGCAAAGATCCTGGAGAAGTTTGCCATTTTTTTTTTTTTTCTAGTGGACTAAAGCAAAGAGGAAGGAGTACATGGGATGTTCAAGGAGAACTAGAATCTCTTGCTTGCCAAGTCCTTTTCAGGAGTACTCAACCACCTTTGAGATCTACGTGCAACTCAACTCCCACTCTAAGTAAAAGCTGTAGTACTAATAGCAAATTGTCTCAGCAGGCAGACTCAACTATTTTAGGGTAACTCCTGGGCTTCAAATATACCAACTATATCAGTCAGGGGGGATGTCTATTCCAAGGATCTGAAGATCTCACCCAGCAGAGTGGGTGAATGAGGATGATTTGTTCCAACAGCCATAAACGCAGCTAAAGCAGAAACTGCGGAAAGCTTAGGGCTTGGTCAGACACTGAAGACGCCAAGTCATCCACTGAATCCCAATAAGAAATGTGTGGTAAAGGTCACTGCTCCCCCTTTCAATTAATCAATCAGACTTGTCTTAGGAGAGGCAAAGAGGAAGTTATTACTTTCTTATGAGAAAAGACACACCCAGAGTTGATCAAAATGGCATCCGCAAGAGAGCACTAAGTTATGCAGTTCTTAACAAGTTTATGTATATCTTAATGCAGATTCCTCACTCACCTCCTGGCTCTTCCTACCATTGGCTGGACTTTAGAGCTTTCTCCAGCAACAAGAGAAAAGGGTATGAAACCAAGGCAAGGTCCGAAGAGGGAATAAGGTCTAAGCAAATTGGATCTTGTGTTTCTGGAGGTTTGGGTGGAGGATACATGCAATATGTCAGAATATCCAAAGATATTTCATTAGAAAGGAGCCACACGGAGTAGCTAGGTGGCGCAGTGGATAGAGCACCAGCCCCGACGTCAGGAGGACCTGAGTTCAAATCTGGCCTCAGTCACTTAACACTAACTGGCTGTGTGACCCTGGGCAAATCACTTAACCCCAATTGCGTCAGGAAAAAAAAGAAAGAAAGAAAGAAATGAGCCACGCTTGCGTTCTATTATCAATAAGCATTCCAGCGGGATGACATATCTTTCCTATTCACTCCAACTGTGTGGGATGGGTGCTAGACCCTCTTACCCAAACTGACTTCTCAGACATATCTAGAGACATAAAGAGAAAGCATTTATTCGGTGTTTGCAAGGAGAGGTCCAAACACACCTGGGCAGACACAGAGCCTCTCAGCTCCATCTCCCAGCATGTGCCTGGCCTAGTATGCCAGAAATAGTGAGTCTGGTTAAATAGCAAAAGACCCATATTTTCATTGGATGAACTAAAAAGGAAGTAACCATTATTGACCAATAGTGGGCAATGTTGTCTATTTCCTGTGGATCACCTCACTTCCTGCCCTACAGCCTTCTGGGAATAGGGATCATGTGACTTAGGCCTGGGCTATGACCTTTTTTGCCCTATAGAACTCTGGGCCTAAAGATCATGTGACTTCTACAACTTGGGCCTTCAGCCTGACTTTCCAGCCCTACAGGCCTAGTCTGATCTAAATCTTTACCTGGTCCCATTCACAACCATGTTCCCTACCTTCAAATTATAGTTGTCTACCTTCAGGCCTTCTCTGTTTTGATCTCTGTGTAATTATGTATAATTCTGGTCCTTATTTTCTTTATATTTAAGGATAAGGAGATTTGGAAATGTTAAAGGCAAGAGGGAAGAAAGTAATTGCAGGGAGAGGGGAGAAAAAAAAGGGAAAGACAGAGACAGAGAAACTGGGAAAGTAGCCTAATCTGGATGGAGTAAGGCCTTAGAAAAAGCTGGTACCACGTTCTTGATAAGGACCCTATGAAATATTGCTCAATTCACAGGCACAAAACCTACAGAGAGACACAAAATATACATAAAGGATCAAAAGACAAAATGATATCATTCCTCTGAATGTCTCCTGGGAGGGGTCATCAAATATCAGTTAGTGTATATTGTCTTTAGTAAAAGGAGTGGATATTTTTTTTGGAGAAGCATCAGAAACAGAATGAAGAATTGAATATTGCTTCTTTGCTTTTACTCATCACTATATTAGCACTTCTGTCACCTGTCTGGTTTTAAATCTTTTTCTGACCATTGTTGCTTATGTGATATTGAATTATTCCCTGGGCCTCAGTTTACTTCTTTGCAAAATATTGCATAAGAATAGTTTGAATTAGATGTCATCTGACATCAGTTCTTTTTTTTTATTAAAAGCTTTTTATTTACAAAACATATGAGTGATTTTTCTACACTGACCTTTGCAAAACATTTTTTTTGTTCCAAGCTTTTCCCCTGCCTTATCCCATATATGCATACATATATATATAGTTATCTTACTGCACAAGAAACATCAGAGCTAGAAAGAGAAAAAACAACAACAACAACAACCTAAGAAGGAAAACAAAATGCAGGGAAATATTCACAAAAAGCATTAAAATGCTGTGTGGTGGTCCGCACTCAGTTCCCTCAGGCCTCTCTCTGGATGTATATGACTATCTTCATAGCTGAACAATTGGAACTGGTTTGATACAATTCTCTGTTTCAGAGAGCCATGTCCATCAGAATTGATCATCATGTAATACTGTTGTTACTGTGTATAATGATCTCCTGGTTCTGCTGATTTCACTCAGCATCAGTTCATGCAAGTCTCTCCAGGCCTCTCTGAAATCATCCTGCTGGCCATTTCTTACCGAACAATAATATTCCATAATATTCATATACCATAATTTATTTAGCCATTCTCTAATTGATGAGCATCCATTTAGTTTCCAGTTTCTTGCCACTACAAAAACTGACATCAGTTCTAATACTACGATCCTGGCATCCCTATAGCTGAAATGTCACCAATTAAAACAATCACAAATTAGATTACCTCCTAACCTCAGAGGTGAGAAAGGTTTTGATCTATTCCTCAAATATCAGGGATTTTCATCTTAACTTGATGAAGACTGCAACCTGTGTGACACCTTGGAAGGAATGTTCTTTTTGGCAGTAGTTCCTTTCATTACTAGTAACCTTACCTAACTCTCCTATCTCCTACTCCAGGCAGTCATAATGTTAAATATTTAACCACTAGCTTGGATGGGGTAAGGATTCTGTGGAAATACACACTAGAAATACATTTACATTTTCTCTATCCCTTAACTCTATTAACATTTTCTCTATCACTTTCTTAAGTCTGAACTAACAATAAAACAAATAAATCAGTCTTTGATTTGTAGTGTTTTGTGATTTCCAAGGAAATGTTAACAATTGTGGGAGTTGGCTTCCAGGGTTTTAAGGGATCATTAGACTTTTGCACTGGTCAAGATTGCTAACATTTATGTAGCACTTTGCATATACTAATTTATTTGATATTCAGATTAACTTTCTGAGGCAGATTAAGAATCTAAGGATGAGAGATTAAGTTACTTGTTCAGGATCACATAGCTAGTGAATGACAGAAATGGGATTTGAACTCAGGTCTTCCTCTTTCTAAATCAAGGATTCAACAGCTATTTAGCTCTTTAAGTGTGGTTAACAGAGGAATTGAAAAAAATTAATCCCTGAAGCAAGCAGGAAGAAGGCTCTGAGATCAGTTTACTTCCTTGGTTCCACCCTCTAAAATTAATCCAGTAAGAAATCCAAATTATGTCAAGACCCTGAGGTTAGATTTTCCCTATAAAATCTATTTGTGGGCCATCCCATGGCTGCTGCTTTCCTATAATGTCTTTTCCCTTCCCCTTCTCCCATGCCATATAGTATTTCTCCTAACTCCACTATGCTTCCCAACCCCAATTTTCTCCTTTACAGCTAACTCTTTTTGGGTGCTAAATCTCTTTCAGGATTTAGCCTGCCAGCTAAGAGCATGCTCCAACTTCATGGGGTGCTCCCTTTCTACTGGGAGTTCCACTGAGGAACTTGTCTTTTCTATGCTCTCTCATTCATATCTCATATTTATCATTCCTAGTGTCCACTGTATCCCCTTAGTTTATCTGTAATCTCTTCCCAAAATAAATCTACCTTTTGCTAAAGAGAATGGCCATTGTGAATTCTTCATATGATTGAATCCCAACTTTTGGTGCCTACCATTATTTGGTGACAAACTGCGCATCATAGATCATGAATGAAATGGAAAACTGAGCACTTCTCAGAATAATAACCTTGGGTAGTTCAGGCTTGGATTAATTATTGAGCTATGAGAGAAAAGAAAGATTGCTCTTCCAGCAGAAATGTTTGAGATAACCCTTTTGACCTCTTTGTTCAAATGCTTCTCATAAAAAGTAATGCCTGAAAACAGACCAGATGACCTTGATGAATGGAATATTTAACCCTCTTGCTTAATTGACCACTTTTCTTAATAATATACCCAGCAAAGGTATTAGAAACACTTATTGCTTAACTAAGACCCTGGTACCGCAAAGGCCCACCTGCATACCAAGGACAAATATTGACTTTAAAGATTAAGTAGGGCCTTGAGTGGGTTAAAGAAAGGGGTATTTCTGTAATCTCGACTACATGATCCTGTTACCTACCTTTGTAAATTGGCTTCCCTTCCCAAGCTCCTCTGGGTGCCTGAATCTCTCAAGATTCTAATAAAACTTCTAATCTTCACTTTGAGAGATCTCTGTCATTTTGAGTTGGGGGTCACAGGATCCCACACAGTTTATGGGGGCTCTTCCGGGATGAACACCTGGTAAGGGAATGATTATTGCTCAGTTTCAGCGACATAAAAGTGCCTCGGGACCTTTTGTTCCTGAGTCTCAGGAGCATAGCATCATTCTCCTCCCCGCTAAGCAAAGTAGATAGAGACCCTCAATGAAGATAGAAGCAGAAGTAAGTCTGGTGTGTAAGTTGAATTGAGCTAGCAGTCAGGAAGACCTATCTTGTGTAGCCCAAGGTAAGCCTTCAAGAATGTGGGGGTCGATTGGTTCAATAGAGGGAGACCCAAGAGAATAGCTCTCATTAAATTAAGGTGTATGTATTGTCAGGCTGCAAAGGACCCCAAGGGAAAGGACTCACTGAACCAGCTCTTGAGTGACTGCCTGGTAAAGGAGTGATTTTTTACCAAAAGACTGGAAGAAGAAGTATGGCCCTTTCCAATCATGGGGAAAAGTGCAGTTGAGTCCCCAAGCCAGGAACCAGGTCAGGGAATACTGGTCCATAGGGAATCGGCTGCAGGATTGGAATGTTACCGAAATATAAAGGGAATTAGAACTAAGAAAAGATGTAAAGAATCTCCCTTTGTCTAAGGCACAAACGGAGAAAGTGGGAGAAGATCGAATGTACCCACTTAGAGAAGTTCCAATGGGAAGACAACAAGGAGGAATAGGATTTGTAGGACCATTATGTGGGCCATCCCATGGCTGCTGGCTTCCTTTGGGTCAGCAGTAGATGCATTGTAGCTTATGGTGTCTTTCCTCTTTCCCATTCCACATGGTATCTCCCCTAATTCCACTATGCTTCTCAACCCATTAACTTTTTTAGGGTGCTAAAGATTTCAAGATTTAAGGGCATACCCCAACTTCATGGGATGCTCCTTTCTATCGGGTAATTGAGTTCCACTGAGGAACTTGTCTTTCATATTTGCCATTCCCAGTGTCTATTGTATCCTTTCATTTTGTCTGTGATCTATTCTCCTAAATAAATCTACCTTTTGCTAAAGAGAATGGCCATTGTGAATTCTTCACATGATCGAACCCCAACTTTTGGTGCCTGCCATCATTTGATGACAAATCCCACATCATAGATCACATCAGGTAGAGCCACTACTCCAGTAATCCTTAGGGGAAAAAAAAAACAAACTGCTTGTCTTTTTATACTCCATACATGATCAGAAGAAATTTTTCCTAATTCTCAATCCACTTCAACAACCAATGCTTACTGCTAGCCATTAGAATGGGTGTTCATGGGCCCTGCTCTCACAATATTATTACAGTCTTAAATCACAATATGCAAAATTCCATGCCTCAGAATTTTATAATTAGGACCAGTAAAGTTTGTTCCTATATGTTAAAAAAAAAGAAAGAAAGAAAAGAAATGAAAATGGCCTTCACCATTTCCCTCAATCCCATGTGAATTCTCTTGCTTGGTGACAGCATGATGTGTTTCAACAAAGGAGTCAGTAGCTAAGCAGCAAGGAGCCTGAGTCAGGCTAAATGGTATAACTTTGAAACATTGCCCTCAAATGTTTCCCTGAAACAGTGGTTGTCTAAAATTGCCTTAAAATGCAAGAGAGATTTCATTCCATACTGAATTAACACTTAAAAGGCAAATAAATACTCCTGGGGAGATGCCACTCTGTCTTAATTTTACTCTATTTTATAAATAGCTGTTAGCAGATCTTTTCCTAGAAGCAAGTTTTTAGTGGGATTGAAATAGGAAAACACTAAACTGATGAATGGGAAGAAATATTGAAGAGCATTTATTTTATTCTCTATTATAACAGAGGACAGTGAAGACAAATTTAATCTACTGAATGTTGTTCTTTTTCCTTAAGGCTGGTCCTTCTTCTCCTAAGTTCTACTTCATCAATATCCCTGTATAAAGAAGGAACCATAGTTTTGTAATGCGACAATTAGCTTAGGGGACATTAATTCTAGGTTCTATTACTTTCTTTGCCCTTGAATTCTCGTGTGATATGAGATGCTATTTAAACTACTTTGTCCTTCCCATTCCCATGCATAAACCCATTCTTTTCTTTCAGGGAAACCAAGTGGTCAGTAAGGACTCTGTTATTCATAGTTAAATCTCTCATTTATTTTTGAACAATCCAGATGGTACAATATTCAGAGATGCTGGACACATGTTCTGAAAGCCTTGAGTTCACAGCCAGGCTCAGAGCTTTATGCAATCCTGGGTAAGCAACTTTACCTTTGTCTATCCCTGTTTCCTCCTTTGTAAAATGGGGATAGTAATAGCACCTAGCTCCCAGGGTGGTTGTAAGAATCAAATGAGAGGATATATGTAAAGTGCTTTGAAAACTTTAATGCATATTCTAAAGGCTAGCTCTTATTATTTAAAAAGCAAAACAAAATAAACCTAACTCTTATGTCAGAGTGATATTCCTGTTGACATTTAGGACCCTGGTATTCTTTGTTCTTTGTTGTCCATTCTCCAGATTTTTGAAATTTGGGCAGAAATGAGCGGAAACAGGACACTCCCATTAAATGATCTCAAAGAAATTAAAAACACATGTAATACCCCCACCTTATGTATTAATCTTGTCAAATCTACTTACATAAACTGCAACATCTGTGTCTGAGATTCAGAAAACAAATAAATTTTTTTTATGGTTCTTGAAAGTATAAACTCTTATGCAACTGTTACAACTTACTAATTGATTTTTCAAGTTCAACCTAGATATCAGTTAAAGTTTCTAAAGTCTTTAGACCAGAGAGTATGACTCAGCAGCTACATAGTATTTTTAAATATTAAATTTTATCTTAATTTTTCAAGTGAGGATTTGTTTTTTCTCTCTCCCTCATATCCCTCTTCCTCCATTGAGAAAGCAAGAAAAACAAAATATTCAATGAAAATATGTATAGTCAAGCAAAACAAATTTATGCTTTGGCTACCCCCCTCCCCCAAATTGTCTTAATCTGTTCCTTGAGTCCATCAACTCTATATCAGGAGGTTGGCGGTTTTTTCATTGTGAGTTCTATGGAATCGTGTTAGTCATTGGGTGGACTAGAATTCTAGACTTTTAAAGTTGGTTTTCTTTATAATATCCTTGCTATTATATAAATTATTCCTGGTTCTGCTCACTTCATTCTGTATCAGTTCATTCTAATCTTCCCAGGTTTCTCTGAAACCACATTCATCATCATTTCTTATGATACAACACTATTCCTTCACGTTCATATACAATAACTTTATTCACTCCTCACTTGATGGGCACTTTCACCTGTATCTAAATCTTTACACCTATGTAAAGAGCTTCTACAAATTATTGTAATGTGATCTTTTCCCTCTTTTATTTCTTTGAGGATATAGATCTAGTATTGTGATTGGGTCAAAAAGTAACTTTTTGAATATTGTTCCAAATTGCTTTACAGGATGGTTAGTTCAGCCCCACCAAAGTCCATTAATGTAATTGTTTGTCCACAAGCCTGCCAGCATTTGTCACTTTCCTTTATTGTCAATATTGTCAATCTGATCAGTATGAGGTAAAAACTCAGTTGTTTTATTTTGTACTTTTTTAATTATTAGAAATTTAGAGATATTAAAAATATGGCTATTGATAACTTGAATTTCTTCCTCTGAAAACTGCCTGTTCATATACTTTCACTATTTATTAATTGGTAAATAGCTCACACTCATATAAATTTGAATCAGTTCCCTTAGAACTAGAATCTTAAATATTAGACCTTTATCAGAGAACCTTACTGCAAACAATTTTTTCAATATTTCTATTTTTCTAATTTTAGCTGTATTGGCATTGTTTTTGATTTTAAAAAAAATTTACTTAACCAAAATTGTCCATTTTATGTTTTATGACACTTTCTATCTCTTTTTCAGTCATAACCACTTGCCCATCCATAAATCTGACAAGGTATTTCTTCCATGTTTCTCTAATTTGTTTATAATGTCACCTTTTTTTAATACACAGCTTTTTATTTTCAAAACACATGCATAGATAGTTTTCAACATTCACCCTTGAAAAACCTTGTGTTCCAATTTTTTCTCCCTCCTTTCCCCTCACCTCCTCCTTTAAACCAGCATGTAATCAAATATATGTTAAACATGCAGTTCTTCTAGACGTATTTCCCAATTAACATACTGCACAAGAAAAATCAGATCAAAAAAAAAAAAAAAAGAAAAAGTGAAAAAGAAAATAAAATGCAAGCAAATAACAACAATAAAAAAGTGAAAATACTATGTTGTGATCCATATTCAATCCCCAGAGTCCTCTCTCCTTCATAAGATCATTGGAACTGGCCTGAATCACTTTGCTGTTGAAAAGAGCCACATCCATCAGAATTGATCATTGAATAATGTTGTTATTGCTGTGTACAATGTTGTCTTGGTTCTACTCACTTCACTTAGCATTAATTCATATAAGTTTCTCCAGGCCTTTCCAAAATCTTCCTGCTGATTGTTTCTTATAGAAAAATAATATTCCATGATATTCATATACCATAACTTATTCAGCCATTCTCTAATTGATGGGCATCCATTCAGTTTCCAGTTCCTTGCTACTACAAAAAGGGCTGCCACAAATATATTTTTTCACATGTGGGTTCTTTTCCCTGTTTTATGATCTCTTTGGGATACAGGCACAGTAGAGAGACACTACTAGATCAAAGAGTATGCATAGTTTGATAGCCCTTTGGACATAGTTCCATATTGCTCTCCAAAATGATTGGATCAGTTCATAACTGTCCCCTAATCTCTGTCTCCTTGCCTTCCTTGATTTCTTTCAAGTCCCAACTAAAATTCCATGTTGTACAGGAAATCTTTCTCAGCCTAGTGCCTACCCTTTCAAAATTATTTCTTATTTTTCCTGTATATAATTTGAATATATTTGCTTGCTTGCAGTTGTGAGAGACTAAATAAAATTGTTTCCACAAAACAATTAAGTTTCAATCTCTCATAAACCTTGAGCAAACAAGGAATTGGGGAATTAGGAAAACACAGTTGGACTCAGCCAATCAGAAGGAGTTTTCTGGTCCTGAGAGAACTGCAAAAATTCAAGATAACAGCCTATCCAGTTAAAACTGGTTGGGGTCAGTGACTGTACTCAACTAAATCACTAGTAAGTCTGTTTAATAGAGTAACTGAATATTAAACAACATACCTTATTTTTTTGAACATGGGATATATAATAGGTGAGGAGGGGGAACATGCTTATATATATTTATCAGAAAGATTGTAACCCAGAAAGAAACAACCAATCCATTCTCTGAAGGGAGGGAAGTGTGCCAAACTAACAAGTATAAAGCTTTTCTTGCTTTTGTACTCAGTGCTCCCTCTTCCAGAAAAGGGACAGAGCCCACTTCTGGCCAGTACTAAGATGGTTCCTTAAAATTCTTCTTTAATAAATTCTCCTTGATACCTGAATTTTAATGTCAAGCATGTTTCTAAGATTGTATTTCCTCTCCTCCTTTCCCCCATTATATTGTGAGCTCCTTGTCAGCAGGGTCTGTATTTTGCCTCTTTTGTATCCTAAGAATTTAGCACATTTCCTGGCACATAGAAGGCAGTCAATAAATGCTAATTGACTGGCATTCCATTACAACAAGAATATCTTTTTTGACAGCAATTCTAAAGTCTTAGACACTCCTATATTCCTTTAAAAATGATAGTTACAAATTAAAAATCTATCAGGGTCTGGTTGAATTAATTTGACATGATCCTGACAACTCTAACCAAACCTAAGGATGAAGGGAAAAAGGGGAAGACAAGAGAAAATCAAGATGTATATGGACCACTATCTACACAGGCAAAAGAAAGAGCAGCCAAAAGAATGAACTGGTCTGCTCTGGTCAAGGACCTACAATAGAGAGGATCAAGTGGGATCTGGCTTGGATACACACCTATAAGAAAGAAGAATAGCAGCATCTGTTTTCCTGCTCTGCCTACAAGAGAAATTAATCTAAGAATAACTACTCCATCTGCCAGAAGAGTTCTGAATCCCTCTTTTTTGATCCTACAAATCTTCTCACTGCTTACTTAATGTCTTTTGCTTTGTCCCTAAAAAAACAATTAAAAGATTTTATTGATATTTTCTGTTTCATATATCAGCCATAGCACCCTATGTATCCCTCTCCCTTCCCTTCCCTGAGGAGCATCTCAGATAATAAATAGCATGTTTACAATGGAAAAAATGTATCAGCACAACTGATTGATACGTTGAAAAGATCTAAAAAGCAATTTGTAACACTGGTGGACCTCTCACCTGCACCAAGGAGTATATTGGAATGTATTCTCCTATTTCAGTATTAAAGTCCTATTCAATTTTTATAATTTTGTCATGTTTATTATTGATTTTGAGGGATGTAGATGTTTTTTTTTTTTCCTTTACATTGCTGTAGTTATTGTGTATGTTGTTTTCTTGACTCTACTTACTTTCAGATCCTTTCTAACACTGACAGTTGCCTTTGTAAGGGACCATTTTTCCAGTGGGTAAGATAAAATTTCAGGGTTTTTTTGAATTTATATTTCTCTTATTATTAGTGATTGAAGCATTTTTTCCCATTTGATTGTGAATAGTTGACAATTCTTTTAAGGACTGTGCTCATATTTTTCCACCATTTATTTATGGGAGAATGACTATTATTCCTGAATGTATATGTGCATATATGTATTAATTATTTACTTATCCTTTGTAACAAACTCTTATCAGAGAAATTTGATAAGACTTTTCCCCATCGACTACTTCTATGTGCAGAAGTTTTTCAATTTCTAGTTTTGCTATTTCTTTTATTAATTGTCTGCATCCCTTATTTGATTAAGAATACATCTTTTGGGAGAGGATTCTTGGAAAAATGGAGGAGTAGGTTAGAAAACTTTCAGCTCTCCAAATTTCCTCCCATATAAAAAAAAAGAACAATCGCCACTAAGCAGCAGGAATAAACAACAGGTAAAGCAGTAGTCCTAAAACAATTTGAATAGATCCTAGGAGATTTGGCCTGAACAAACACCTCCAGGCCAGCTCTTCAGAATCAAGAAACAAGCCCTGGGGGCAGCTGAGTTGAAAGGCAGCTTCAGCTTTTGAAATTTTTATTTCACAGTGAGGAAGTTTGAAGATTGAATAGGAAAAGATTGAAGACTCTTCCAGTCACTGGATGCCAAGGGCAGCTGTCTGCCCCAGCTTGTATTTGCAGAAAGGAGTTAGCACAACATATGGTGAGTGCAATAACCAATTCAGACTGTATTAGCTGTGGGCATTTGCAGGAGAACTGAGTCTCTGATTTCAGTTCTGGGGTTGGGAGGACAGCTGTAGTTTGCAACCCGAGGAGGGATCATTTGTAAGACAGTGTCATTTGCAGGATAGTGTGGCTGGGGGCACTAGCTGTGGCTTGGGAGGGGAGAAAGATAGACCTTAGAAAATAACAGTAAGAAGGACCTGAGATTTGGGACATCATTCCCCTTAACTTGGCACTACAACTTGATTGCACTAGTAGTTGCTAAAAACAAAATAAAACACAAATAAATAAATAAAATAAAAATAAGTAAGCAAAGAAGAAAAAACCCAACATATAGGTTATTATGGGGTTGGAGAAGATCTGGATTCACATTCAGAGGAAGATAATAAAGCTTTAAAAAGTCACTCCTGGGGCAGCTTAAGTGGCACAATGGGTAGAATACTGGTCTTAAAGTCACAAGGATCCGAGTTCAAATTGGACCTTAGATACTTATTAACTATGTAACCCTGAGCAAGTCACTCAACACCAATTTCTTTTTTTTCCTCTTTTTTTTTAATTAAAACTTTTTATTTGCAAAACATATGTATGGATAATTCTTCAACACTGACCCTTACAAAGCTTTCTGTTACACATTCCCCCCCCTCCAGTCCCTATCCCTCCCCTAGATGACAGGAAATCCACTACATGTTAATTATGTTAAAATACTTCACAAATCGAATATATATGTATGCACATTTCCACACTTATTGTTGTGCAAGAAAAATTGTTTCTACAAAAAAAATCAGAGAAAGGAAACACAATGCAAACAAATATCAATAGAGAGCATGAAAATGTTATATTGTGGTCCACATTTCATATCCCTCTCTCTGGGTGTACATGGCTTTCTTCACTGAACAATTGGAACTGGTTTGAAACATTTCATTGCTGAAGAGAGCCATGTCCATCAGAATTGATCATCATATAATCTTGTTGTTGCCGTGTATAATGTTCTCCTGATTCTGCTGGTTTCACTCAGCATCAGTCCATGCAAGTCTCTCCAGGCCTCTCTGAAATCATCCTGCTGGTCGTTTCTTATAGAACAATAATATTCCATAACATTCATATACCATAATTTGTTCAGCCATTCTCCAATTGAGGGCATCCATTCAGTTTCCAGTTTCTAGCCACTACAAAAAGGGCTTCCACAAACATTCTTGCACATGTGGGGCCCTTTCCTTCCTTTAAGATCTCTTTGGGATATAAGCCCAATAGAAACACTGCTGGGTAAAAGGGTACGCACAATTTAGATAACTTTTTTGAGCATAGTTCCAAACTGCTCTCTAGAATGGCTGGATCTGTTCACAGTTCCACCAACAATGTATCAATGTCCCAGTTTTTCCATATCCCCACCAACATTTATCATTATCATTTCCTGTCATTTTAGCCAATCTGACAGGTATGTAGTGGTACCTCAGCGTTGGCTTACTTTGCATTTCTCTGATGAATAATGATTTGGAGCACCTTTTCATTCGACTAGAAATAGTTTTAATTTCATCATCTGAAAATTGTCTGTTCATATCCTTTGACCATTTATCAATTAGAGAATGGCTTGAATTCTTATAAATATGAGACAATTCTCTATATATTTTAGAAATGAGGGGGCAGCTAGGTGGCGCAGTGGTTAGAGCACCAGCCCTGAAGTCAGGAGGACCTGAGTTCAAATCTGGTCTCAGACACTTCCTAGCTGTGTGACACTGGGCAAGTCACTTAACCCCAATTGCCTCAGCAAAAAAGCAAAAAAAAAAAAAAAAAAAAAAAAA
>JAJPUD010006562.1:68257-126609 GCA_023553655.1 Myrmecobius fasciatus
TAATCTTGTCTGCATTAGTTTTGTTTGTACAGAAACTTTTTAACTTACCATAGTCAAAATTATCTATCTGATGTTCAATTAAGAGTTCCAGTTCTTCTTTGGACATAAATTTATTCCATCTCCACAGGTCTGAGAGGTAAACTATATTACATTCCTCTAATTTGCTTATAATATCACTCTTTATATCCAAATCATGAACCCATTTAGATCTTATCTTGGTATGTGGTGTTAGTCAACACCAATTTCTTCCAAAAAAGAGGACTTTCCTTTTTAAATAAGAAATGTCAAATGGTCCCAAACACAAAAATAAGTTTTTAGAAGAACTTTAAAAATCAAATAAGAGTGATTGAGGAAAAAATGGAAGAAAAAAGAATACAACTCCTATCCATAGCTTTCAGGGGTATGTAGCTTACTTCTTTTCTAAATTTTTTACAAATATGATATTTAATATAAAGATCATACAGCTATTTAGAATGTGTCATGGAATGTGGTATAAGGTATTGATCTATGCCTGATTTCTGCCAAACTACTTTCCCATTTTCCCAGCAGTTTTTATCAAATAGAGAATTTTCCCCTAAGTGATTTGTTTTCCATTTTTTCAAATACTGGGTAATTGAGTCCCATTATTTCTATTTTCTCTTATCCAGTCTATTCCATTGATCTATCTCTACATTCTTTTTTTTTTTAATTAAAGCTTTTTATTTTCAAAATACATACATACATAATTTTCAGCATTCACCCTTGCAAAATCTTGTGTTCTAAATTTTTTTTCTTTCCCTTCCCCCCACCACCTCCCCAGATGGCAAATAATCCAATATATGTTAAACATGTGCAATTCTTCTATACATATTTCCACAAATATCATGCTGCACAAGAAAAATCAGATCAAAAAGGAAAAAAAAGAAGAAAGAAAACAAGATGCAAGAAAACAACAACAAAAAGAGTGAAAATACTATGTTGTGATCCAAACTCCTATCGCTGCATTCTTTAACTAAAACCAGATAGTTTAGATTTCTGCTGTTTTATAATATAGTTTGAGATTTGGAAGTGCTTTTCCTTTCCTCTTCACCCCACACACATATCCACACTTCTTTTTTTTTTTATTTTTTATTTTTTTTTTATTTTTTTTGCTTTTTTGCTGAGGCAATTGAGGTTAAGTGACTTGCCCAGGGTCACACAGCTAGGGAATGTTAAGTGTCTGAGACCAGATTTGAACCCAGGTCCTCCTGACTTCAGGGCTGGTGCTCTATCCACTGCGCCACCTAGCTGCCCCATATCCACACTTCTTTTCATTATTTCCCTTGATGTTCTAGATATTTTGTTTTTCCAAATGAATTTTGTTATTATTTTATCAAATTTTGCAAAGTATCTTATACAATGGATTGAACTCCAGAAAGAGAAGGGTCAAGGAATAGAAGAGACTGTTAGCATTACTATACTCATACTATATAACAAAATAAAAGCTAAATAGATATATAACTTAGATATAAACTATCATATCATAAATAGATTAGGTAGAAGGGAAGTCAAAATCTTTTAGAACTTTAGATGGGAGAGAAGTTTTGATAAATCATAAGATAGAAGTGGTCAGAGAATATAAAATAGTCATTTTGATTACATTAAATGAGAAAGTTCTTGCATAAGCAGTGTCAATTCGGTTAGAATGAGAAGAAAAGCAATTAAGTCAAAAAAATTTTTTCACTAAATTCTCAGATATCCAAGATATTAGACATTGATAAATGTATATGTACATATTTGTACATAGAAACAAGAGCCATTTCCCAATTGATAAAGGGTCAAATAATTTGAAAAGGTAAAAAAGAAGAAAGAAAAACAATCAGTAGCCATAGGGAGAAAAAGCTCCAAATCACCAATAATAAAAGAAATTTCAATTTAAAACTCTGAGATTCTAAATTACACTAATTAGATTGGTAAAGATGAGGGGGAAAATAGAATGCCTGGAAAAATAGGCACGATTGCTGGAGCTGTGAATTGCTCTATTTGGAAACATCTCCCAAATCACTATATATGCATCCATATACCCGCAAATCACTGGATACCCTTTGACCTATTAATACATTTACATTTCTACTTTCTTTACCTATGTGTGTGTTTCTCTATGTCTTGTAATATTGATCTTTCTAACCCTTTAAAGGAGACTGATGTCCTGTTTTTGAAGACAGGGATAGAGGAAAGGATCTGTGACTTCTTGAGTAGGCTGAGCTATATATTGGAGAATTCCATAAAAAAGCTATGTAACCTATAGGGAGTATTATCAGTTGGGGAATGACTAAACAAAATACAGTACATGTAATATAATATTATTGTATTATAAGAAAGAACAAATTTTCAGACTTCAGAGAAGCATGGGAAGGCATGTGAACATATGTGTGAAGTAAGCAAATGAAACCGAACACTGCATAATTATGACAAACTTGACTCCAAACAAATGTTGAAAAATGCAGCATTCTTCATTTATTGCATAAGAGGAAGATGGCAATTTTTGCAAAATTTGTAATATTGCATATTCCACAAGACATAACCAAAGTATTGAAATGCTTTTTCAAAAATCTTTGTTACAAGGAATAAGTCAATGAGTTGAAGGGGGAGGGGTCATTAAGAAACAAATCTGATAAAAAACAAAAAGATAATAAGGTAATTTTTTTGAAAAAAAAAAAAAAAACAGCCAAGTCATGGCCTTGCTAGTGGAAAAAAGAAAGGTATTACAGGTACCAACAACAAACATTATGCCTTACAATTCAACTTGTGGCATTAAAGAATACAATTCATTCAATAGTTTTTAATAAAATTATTTGACAATATCTTCTTTATTATCCTATCACTGGAATACTAGGAAGAAATGCAAAACAGCTACAAGTGACTATGAAAGACTAATCAAATTCATCTGGTTATTTCAATAGACTATATGTATATGGAAACTGAAGGTGTTGCTGAGTGACCCTGGTTCAGACTAGCACTCATTGACAGACTGCTCTCTGAGACTGATTTTTCTGTATTTTTTATGTAGAGGAAATTTGGAGAGCTGAAAGTTTTCTGACCTACTTCTTCATAGAATCATAAGATTAGAGAGGGAAGAAACCTTAGAAACCATCTAGTCCAGGAATCACCTATGCTGAATGAACTTGACTTTAAAATATGTTGATAAATACATTTCAGTATTATAGGGGGCTAGTATTGAATAAGTCCAGGAACAGCAAGAATCCAGTTCAGGTATTACTTGATACATGCTCTCTATCAGGGCTATCAATTCAAAGCATTGGCTCACTATCTCCCTAACAATGAATGAAAGACATACTTGGAATAAATTTAGGATAATCTTGATGGAGAATGTATGTGACAGGAGCAAGACATTTCAACTATACTATTTACCCCTTAACAATGAATTGAAGACATACTTGAGATAAATACATTGGTATGATAATTCCCACTATTTACAACTATTTTGATAAGTACCTTAGTATTAATAGTTAAGGTGGATATTGAAATGTCAAAATATGATTCGTGCATTAACCCTGGAAGGTATATGATGTCACCTGAAGATAGCTAGTGATGATGTAACACTAGCTTAAAAGGTATATAAACTCTGGCTCTCAGATCAATAAATGGAGATTGCAAAGCACATTTTCCTTCTGGCCTGGAATATTCATTTTAGACTCACACTCAGTTTTCACTGGAGGGGACTCCAACAGTACAACTGATTTCCTTTGTAATCTTCAATATTTTATTTTACTCATTTAAAAAATATATTCTTCACCAGATTGCCAAATGAATCCTTGGAACATACCACACAGGTTCAAAACCACTTGTCTCAAACTGGATATCCAATAGTTATTTTACTTCAACATACACCATTCTCCCAAACCTTCAGGCTCACAATACTATCAACCCCCAAAGCCAATCTGTTTCCAAGACTTGTTGATTTCACCTTTGCAATTCTCTGATGTGCCCCCCTTTATCCTTTCACATTGCCACAACTTTAGTGCAAACCCTCATTACCTCACATCTTGATTTTTGCAATCACCTATAACTAGGCTATTGAGTCCTGCCTCAAATCTCTCTCCACTCCAATTCATACTCCATTCATTCTCTAAAGCAATTTTTTTCCTAACGCACAGATCCAATTGGGTCATCTCTCCACTTTACTCAAATAAGCTTTGCTCAAAATGGCTCTTTATTGCCTGCAGGAAAAAAATGCAAAATACTCCATTTGGCATTCAAAATCCTTCACAACTTAGCCTACTTTTCCAGTCTTCTTACATCTTACTCCATGACACATAATTTTTGATTCAATGACTCCTTGTTTCAGGAACAAAACACTCCATCTCTTAGTTGTAGGTATTTTCTCTTGCTGTTTCCTATGTTCCCTCCTCATATCCACTTCTTGTTTTCCTTGCTGGTAGTCCTTTGTTTTGGTCAACCAAGGACATTATTGTTTTAAAAGAAGGCTAATGACATCACTGGATGATGTCTACTCTTGGGTGACTTGGATTTAAGTGAGGCAGAGTCACACAAAGTCATCAACCTCATTCTCTCTTCCAGGACCATTGAAGTCCATAGCAAAACAAAAGTCAATACTAATGGTGAAAGCCCAGGATGCAGTGGATGACTTTTGTTTTTTGTTTGTTTGTTTTCGTTGTTGCTGTTGTTGTTTAATTAAAGCTTTTGATTTTCAAAGCATATGCATCGATAATTTTTCAACACTAACCCCTGCAAAACCTTGTGTTCCAATTTTTCTCCTTCTTCCCTACCTCCTCCCCTAGATGGCAAGCAATCCAATATATGTTAAACATAGTAGAAATATATTTTAAATCCAGTATATGCATACATATTTATACAATTATCTTGCTGCGCAAGAAAAATCAAACAGGAAAAAAAATAAGAAAGAAAATAAAATGCAAGCAAACAACAACAACAACAAAAAGAGTGAAAATGCTATGTTGTGAACCACATTCAGTTTTCTAGACTCCTCTCTCTGGGCAGATGGCTCTCTTCACCACAAGGTCATTGGATGTGGTCTGAATCATCTCATTGATGAAGAGAGCCACATTGATCAGAATTGATCATCGTATAATCTTCTTATTGCTGTGTACAATGATCTCCTGGTTCTGCTCATTTCACTTAGCATCAGTTCATGTAAGTCTCTCCAGGCTTCTCTGAATTCATCCTGCTGGTTGTTTCTTACAGAACAATAATATTCCATAACATTCATATACCATAATTTATTCAGCCATTCTCCAACTGATAAACATCCACTCAATTTCCAGTCTCTTACCACTACAAAAAGGGCTGCCACAAACATTTTTGCATATGTGGGTCCCTTTCCCTCCTTTAAGATCTTTTTGGGATTTAAGCCCAGTAGAAACACTGCTGGGTCAAAAGGTATTCACAGTTTGATAACTCTTTGAGCATAGTTCCAGATTGCTCTCCAGAATGGTTAGATCCGTTCACAGTTCCACCAACAATGTATCAGTGTCCCAGTTTTCCCACATCCCCTCCAACATCCGTCATTATCTTTTCCTGTCATCTTAGCCAATCTGAGAGGTATGCAGTGATATCTCAGAGTTGTCTTAATTTGCATTTCTCTGATCAATAGTGATTTAGAGCAGCTTTTCATGACTAGAAATGGTTTCAATTTCTTCATCTGAAAATTTTCTGCTCGTATCCTTTGACCACAGTGGATGACTTTGGTATCTTGATGCCAATCCACAGCACCCACTTCACCTACCTTCATGGCCATTGAAATAAATTTTTCTCATCTGTCCATCTACTTGAGGAAATCTTTATAGGTAGACATTCCCCTAACCCACTTTATGGGTTGGAAGCTTGTTGGGTACCCTTGGTCTGATTTAGCCTATCTGCTGAAACAGTTTTTTTGGGATATGATCACTGTGCATGTTACAACTTTTTGAGTGCCAGGTAGACACTTAAGGTATATGATAAGCAGTCTTGAAAAGGTCTCAGCAAGCCCTCACATCAAAAGTGCTAGTTCTCCTTGAACACCCCTTATATTTCGTTAAGTCCCAATTAAAATCCCATCTTTTACAGAAAACCTTTCCCAATTCCTTTAATTCTAATGCCTTCCCTCTCCTAATTATTTACTATTTATTCTGTATATAACTTTTTCATATTTATTTGTTTGCTTATTAGCTCTTCCATTTAACTAACTGCAAACTCCTTGAAGACACAAGTTGTCTTTTGCCTTTTTATTTGTATATTCAGAATTTAGGATCATCCCTTATATAGTGGGCACTTAATGTTTATGCATTGATTGATTGAGAACATAAGTCATCCATCCATTCCATTCTGATTCCTGTTCATGCCTCCTCCATTTCATTCATGTGCTAATACCTTCTAGAAATCAAGAAAAAAGGACCAGCTTTTCCATTCACACAGAGAAAAAGATACCCACAAACAACAGCTCAAGTGGAATTCATCCTTTCCAAATGTTTTATATAATTTGTTGGGAGCACAGCAAAGGAATTTTAAAAATGCTGGACCATGGAAGGAATCAGGTTCCAAAGGCCCAGCTCCAAAACTTGCATCTCCAGGAAGTGACATGAGAAAACCTGTTCACCTTTTTATGCAGGTTCCCACTAGTTTAAACTTTTTCACCAAAACTCACATGTGGATATACCTACAGAAGGGGAGGTGAAAAAAGAAAGAATGTTAAATAAGATGCCTTGAACTTTTCTCTGGCTTTAAATATCAGGATCAAGTTTAATTTATAACTCAATCTTTCAAGCATGACTGATTTCATCTTACGGAGGAAAACTTATCAGCACTTTAGTAAATGAGTGCTGATGGATTTCAGGGGCTGAAAAAATTCCAAACTTGGTGATGAACCTTTTAAAGAGTCTGTTCAGATTCCCAGACTGGGCCTCAGATGGCAGACACTGGCCTGGCCAAAGCTTATTTACTCCAGCTTGCCAAGGCCCACTTGACCTTGTAATTGGCTGGAATAGCCTCCAGAACTCGGGAAACATTCCATTTCATGATGAGATATTGAGTGTAGAAGATTAATCTTTACTATTATGTAAAGATTATCTAATTACTATTAAGCTATTAATTTTTACTGAATGATAAATTACTTTCCCTCTCTTTCATGGGCTCTGAACTTGGTAGCCACTTATTTGTTGTTATTGTTGTTTTTCAGTATTTTGACAACTATTTTAAAACAATTAGTTTCCTTTGTACTCTTTCATGCTTTATTTAATGTATTTAAAGACTATTGTGAGAAGGAGTACATGTTGTTTTTATTGTTATTCATTTCAGTTGTGTCCAACTTTTGTGATTGCATTTGGGATTTTCTTGGCAAAGATTGGAATGGTTTGCCCTTTCCTTCTTCAACTCATTTGATAGATGAGGAAACTGAGGCAAACAGGGTTAAGTGACTTGCCCAGAGTCATCTAGCTACTAAGAGTCTAAGGCTAAATTTGAATTTAGGTCTTCCTGACTCCAGGCCTGGCTCTGTAACCACTGTACTACCCAACAACTCAAAATGGTCCATGGATTGAAACCTGTGTCAATTCTCAAAATGATCCTGACACAAAAAAATTTGAAGAACTTCAATATTGTGTTAATTATTGTTGCCCAGTCCCTCTTCTCCTTGTCTCCATCCTATTCTCAAGAGGTTGAGGTGATAAAGGATTAGTCAGAAAATTGGTATTAGCTTCTGATTTTGTTTTCTTATACTTTAATTTCCTTCAGCTAACCTTTGATCCTTTATGTTTGATAGAAGGAGTCAGGGTGGAGTACATTTTTTCTAAAGATAAAAAGCTTGAGGGAGCCTAAACAAGTCTTACAAGGTTTTCAGAGGAAGCTGCTGCTTTTACTGTGGTTTAATCTGTCTCCTGTGGGTACCCCTTAAGCAGCTGAAATGCAAGAGGATAATAACTGGGGTTCAGCACATACCCCTACTGAATATTTGGTCAATTCATATGTTAGATTTTATTTTCAAGTACAATAAGGGAGTATCTATGGCAGAGCAGATGGGATGGAAGTGAAAGGAAGCATTCAGTTATTTCAATTCTGATCCTGAGAATGATAAACTAATTACCATACCTATTTGTTAATATGACATGAATGAACTTGCTTACCAGTTTCTAGAGCTGGGAGAAAAGTCATACTAAAATGAATCTACTTGGTCACAGGGGGCTCTGGACGTAAGAACATTGCAAGTAGTAATCGATTTGGTTAATTAGCTTGGTTGGTTTTGCTTAATTTTAATTTTTTAATTTTTGCTTTTCTTTTATTTTTGTTACAAAGAGAATGCAATGGGTGGAGGGAAGAATATATTTGGAAATAAAGATGGTGTAAAAATCAAATACATCAGTAAAATTGTTATAAAATAGAATCACTCTGAAGAAATACAGTTCCTAAAGAACCTAGACAAACAAAATCTCGGTTCTTTTTAGAGGTATCATTTGGCAGGGGATTTTGGTGGGGTGGAGTGAATAAGAGAGCCAGAAAGAAGGATGGAATGGTAGTAACACAGAAGGGTTTAATACAGTAACAATACATAATTTATGCAATGTTTATACAATGGGATCTTAAAGGGAAGATAGGTGGTGGTGAGTTAATAAGTAATAACTATTATTCCTTTCTGTACTCAAATATTAACTCCTTCCCCATTTATTTGAATTTAGTCAACAATCCTTTCAGGTGCATAATTCTCAGGAAAAGAATTATCATAAACAGTTTCTGAGAGACCTATGTTTATTTAATCTTATGATTAAGATAATAATAAAATTCTCAAAAAAATTCATCATTAGGAGTGATAACTAGTACAAGAAATAAAATAGTCTGGTCCTGGGGGTGAGGGGAAGAAATGACAGTCTAAGAATAGAATGAGTGGTTTTTATGTATCCTCTCTAGTTTCATAGATTTGCCTCATCATAAAATGTTCAAATAAAACTTACATTACTTTTATCAAATAATGAAGAATAAAATGAGCAGAATCAAGAGTATATTGTATATAGTAGCAATGATATTGTTATGATTTGGAGTGATTAAGTCACTTTAACTCTCATAAATATCCAAATTAACTACAAAAGACATAGAAAGGAAGACACTATCTGTATCTAGAGAAAGAACTGATTAAAGAAATATAATACATATATATATATATATATATATATATATATGGAGAGAGAGTGTTTTGTTTTGTTTTGCTTTTGTGTGTGTGTGTGTGTGTGTGTTTGTGTGTGTACACACATATTTTGGTCTAATGGTAGCCATCTCTGTGATGGGTAGGGGAAGAAAAAAAAGAGGGGGGAAATAGAAGTTATATGACAATTTTGTTATATATTTAAAAGGAATAGAAAGTTGTACATAATAGATTTGCAGTTTCATGTTAAATCATCTTTTTTTCTATTCTACAATGCCATACTTGTTTCATTTCTTAAATTCAGAATAAAATAAATAATTTTTAAAAACCCATATTACTAAGGAACCACCCATCACTTACCAGCATTTCTTGAATAAGATGCTTTCGATGAAAAGGCAGGAGTTAACCTTCTCTATATAAATGTGTGTGTGTGTGTGTGTGTGTGTGTGTGTGTGTGTGGTGTGTATACAGAGAGAGAGAAAAGGAGACATATTTTCTCTATAAATATTAATAGCAAGAAATAAATATTTATTGGCAAAATAAAGATCATTAAGAAAGATTATCTTAAAGAAACCCTATTCAAAGTAAAAATCATTGTGTTCAAAAAGCATTGAACCAACAAAGAGTGAAAATCTTCAGCACTTTTCCCTTCAGGTTCATTTAATTTATTCACATAATCTAGGGCTAACTGTTTATCATTCTATCAATAGACCAACCAGCCAAATTACAAGCATTTCTTAGCATTCTACTGTGTGTTCCTCTATACTAGATTCTGGGGATCTAGTAAAAGTACTAAGACTTAAATAATACCTCTGCATAGGGAATATACATTCTAATAGGAGAGGCAACAAGAATACATATCAATATGCATGGCAAACATAAAGTGAATATATACAAATTAGCTAGATACAAGGTTGTTTGAGAGGGAAGGCACTAGTAATTGAGGAAATTGGGGAAAACTTCATGAAAAAAATAATGCTTGAACTGCATCTTAAAGTAAGAAAAAAAGAAGCAAACTCAATGAGGAAGAAATGAAGAAGGACTGCATTTCAGGCATGTGGAATGGTCAATACAAAGGAGAAGAGATAGAAGTTAGAAGGTCACAGAAAACAGGAAAGGGAATCATGTAAAATAAGAATATAAAGCTGTTAGGACCAGGTTGTGCAGGGTTAAACAGAAAAGTTCATATTTTATCCTACAGGTAAAGGAAGTCACTTGAGTTGATTGAGTAGAAGCTGGTTAGATATGATTTTTAAAGAAAAATTATTTTGGCTTGCCTAAAAGACTATTTTCTGAAAGACTCACTCTAGGAAAGTGCTTGCATGGTGATCAGAGATGAAACAAGGACACTGTGAAGAACTTTGGAATTAATTGTGTGACATGAGAGACACTGGCACAGGACTGCCCAGCATGGAATAAAATACCCTCATCAAAGAAGGTGCTGTGCTGTATGAGCAAAGCATAGTTGAAATAGTTCAAAAGAAACACGATATGCACAAATTTAGGGAACCTACCTCAACTGTTCACTAGATTACCTGTGGTAGAACATTCCAAACTCATATTGGTCTGATCAGTCAGACACACCATAATTTGATTCTAATATCATGATGCCATTTTGGTCCTCTTCGAGAATAAAGGACAACCAATAAACCAACTTTGGCAAGAAGTGTCTATTATGGACTAGAGAGAAGAGAGACTTGTGACAAAGAAATCATAGAGAAATCAATTAGAAAGTCATTGAAATAATGGAGTCAAAAGAGGATCAGTCTGAAGTAAGGAGGTAGCTATGTGAGTAGAAAAAAGAAACCAATTTAAGAGATGTTATAAAAGTATAAATGGCAAAATCATAGAATGTGAAGGGTGAGAGAAAGTGAATAATGCCAACCTGGGAGACTAGAAAGATGGTGGTACATTTAACATAAATAGGGAATTTTGGAAGAAAAGAGGGTTTAGGGGGAAAGATGATGAGTATAGTTTTGGACGTGTTGAATTTTGACTCTAAAACATCCATTTGAAATGTCCAAAAAGCAATCAGTGATACAAGATAAAAAAGTGATACAAGAGAGTATGAGACCAGATCTATATGTCTATCTATCTTTCCATCATCTATCTATCTAGATAGTTGTATTTCTGTAACACTTACAGATGTGTCTGTGTTTCTGTTAATGTGTCTGTGACAGTTGCTGAGAGGTGCTAAACCCCTGGAAACAAATGAGGCTACCAAGAGAGTCTTCAGGGAGAAGAGAAAAGAACCTAGAACAAAATCTTGAGAACACCAAGAGTTAAGGAGTGAGATATTAGATGATGAAGCAGCAAAGGAGACTGAAAAGGAATCGCCAGCCTGGTGGGAGAACCCAGGAGAGAATAATATCACAAAAATCCAGAGAGGAGGGAGTATTCTGGAAGAAAGAATGATGAAATATGTTAAATACTGAAAAAGGATCAAGGATGAGACTCTTAGATTTGGATCTCAGATTTGGAAATTAAAAGACCATTAGTAACTTTAGAATAAACCATTTTGACTGAATGATTCATTTGAAAGCCAGGATTAAGGAGTGAGAGAAAGGAGAGGAAATGAACAGTTTTTCCCCCCTAGAAGTTTGAGAAAAGGAGGAAAGATATAATATAAAAGCTTTAAGAAATGATGAAGTCATAGGATTACTTGCTACCTTGGGGAGAAGGGAGGAAGGGAGAGAGAGAAAAAAATTTGTAAAGGTGGATGTTGAAAACATTTTCATGTATTTGAAAAAATAAAATACTACTTAAAATAACAAATTTGGGCTATCTACCTCCAGAGAGAGAGAGATGATGACTTCTGAGTGCAAATCAAAGTACAAGAGAAAAGAAAAGAAATGATAGGGTCTTCCCTGTTTTTAAAGATAAGAATATATGAGCATGTAAAAAAATAACAAGGAAGAAACTAATCGGCAAGATAGAGAGAGAGAGAAAGAATGTAATCTAGAGAAGATGGGAGGGGAATGGGATTACATGCACAAAGGAGAAGGGCAAGAAAAGAGAAGATACAGGAAGATGAAGAAAAGGAAGAGGGAGCTCAAGTACTCCAAATTATAGCTCAGTATTAAGTACTTGGGGAAATAGAGTGTACTCTCTTCGACAGTGTCTCACACCAGTGCTAGACAACCCCAGAGAGCATTTAAGCATTTGTCTGGGAGAATTTGGTGGTGTTTTAGGCATGTCCAACCCCTTATGATCCCATTTGGGGTTTTCTTGGCAAAGATAATGGAGTATTTGCTTTCTTTCAACATCTCTTTTTACAGATGAGAAAACTGAGGCAGATAGAGTTAAATGACTTATCCAGGGTCACACAGCAAGGAAGTCTCCTGAAGCCAGATTTGAAGTCAGAAAGTTGAGTCTTCCTGATTTCAGGCCCAGCACTCTATCCACTGTGCCCCCAAGCTGTGCCCTCTGGTAGAATAGAATGTGTATTCTCTAGAAACTTGCCTCAAGGCTCTGAATCATAGGGATTTGTCCATTCTTTGTTTTAGGGAGGGAGACAGACAAAAAAGTTTGCATCCCATCTCCCTATTTCTCAATCCTACAATGGTTCAGGCAGGAAAAACTCAAATCTGACATCAGACACTTATTAGCTGTGTAGGCCTGTACAAATCACTTTACCCAGCTTGCCTCAGTTTTCTCACCTATAAAATGAGCTGGAGAGGAAATGACAAACCACTCCAGGTTCTTTGCCAAGAAAGACCCAAAAATGGAGTCATGAGGAGTCAGATGGGACTGAAATGACTGAGGAACAACAAATAAATACTTGTTGACCAATTGACTGACTGCGATCCTAGGTAAACCATCTAATTTCTCAGTGTCCCCCAGCAACTCTCAAATTATAAAGTGAAGCCACATATATATTGGTAGAGGATAGTTCCTCACTGAGATTTTTCCAACTGGATGAAATCACCAGTGTGATCCCTGATACCACAGCTTGACTTCCCCATGCATGACATTCTGAGAATATAAAAGGGAAATGCAAAATTACTTTGGATCTATATGGAGCTTTTACTGAGGGATAGGATACAGGTTATCTCAAAAGTCTTAATCAATCTAGAATTATATCCAAAGAGTTATGAAACTGCCAATTCCCTTTGACCTAGCGATATCACTACTAGGTTTGTTTCCAAAAATGACTAGGGAAAAGGAAAAAAAAAACCTATGTGTTCTAAAATGTTTACAGTAGCTCTCTTTGCAGTGACAAATAACTGAAAATTGCAGGGATGCCCATCAATTGGGGAATGGCTGAACAAGTTGTGGGATATGATTGTGATAGAAAACTACTGTACTATAAGAAATGGCAATCTATTTGATCTTAGAAAAAACATGGAAAGACTTGCATGAAATAATGAAAAGTAAAATGAGTAGGATCAAGGGAACATTACCTACAGTTATAGCCATATTCTTTTAAGAATGACTTTGACCGGATATGAACAGACAATTTTCAGAGGATGAAATTAAAACTATTTATAGTCATATGAAAAGGTGCTCCAAATCACTATTGATCAGAGAAATACAAATCAAGACAACCCTGAGGTACCACTACACACCTGTCAGATTGGCTAAAATGACAGGAAAAGTTAATGATGAATGTTGGAAGGGATGTGGGAGGGCTGGGACACTGATGCATTGCTGGTGGACCTGTGAACGGATACAGCCATTCTGGAGAACAGTTTGGAGCTATGCTCAAAAAGTTATCAAACTGTGCATACCCTTTGACCCAGCAGCATTTCTATTTGGCTTATATCCCAAAGAAATCATAAAGAAAGGAAAAGGCCCCACATGTGCAAGAATGTTTGTGGCAGCCCTTTTTGTGGTGGCTAGAAACTGGAAATTGAATAAATGCCCTTCAATTGGAGAATGGCTGAATAAATTATGGTATATGAATATTATGGAATACTATTGTTCTGTAAGAAATGACCAGCAAGATGATTTCAGAGAGGCCTGGAGAGACTTACATGAACTGATGCTGAGTGAAATGAGCAGAACCAGGAGATCATTATACACGGCCACAACAGTACTATATGACGATCAATTCTGATGGACATGGCTCTCTTCAACAATGAAATGTTTCAAACCACCTCCAATTGTTCACTGAAGAAAGCCATATACACCCAGAGAGAGGGATGCGAAATGTGGACCACAACATAACATTCTCATACTCCTTGATTGATGTTTACTTACATTGTGTTTCCTTTATCTGATATATTGTTTGTGTAAATAAGATTTTTCTTGCACAACAATGATAAGTTTGGAAATATGTATACATATATTCGATTTGCCAATATTTCAACATAATTAACATGTAGTGGATATCCTGCCATCTAGGGGAGGGGTGGGGAGTTGGGGGGAAAAATTTGTAACGGAAAGCTATGTAAGGGTTATTGTTGAAGAATTACCCACACATATGTTATGCAAATAAAAAAAAATTGTGCTCATGAAAAAAAAAAAAGAATGACTGACCAAATAAGCCATTTTAACTATTATAAATATCCAAGTATAAAAGACATATAAAAAGACATTATCTGTGTCCAGAGAAAGAACTGATAAAAATATAGAGAATAATTTTATATTATGTATGAGGTAAAGTTATTATAGATTATATATTATAGTTTTCATAATTTAGTATGTATATTATAGTATATGTAATATGAAAATATTATGGTATGTGAAATACGCATGTTCATGCCTATTTATGTCTAATGTAAGCCATCTCAGGGAGGGGTGGAAGAAAACAAAAGGAAAGAAAAAGAAAAAAAATAGGTGATAATTGTATTATATTTTGTAAGGGAATAGCAAGTTGTACATAATAGATTTTCAGTTTCATGTACAATCATCTTTTTTATTATATTATGTTATGGAAATTCTTGTTTTATTCCATAAATTAAATATAAAATAATTAAATGGGGGAGATTCAATCCAGTTTTAATATATTAAGCCTTAAAATTAGGTTAAAACTTATGTACATATACATATACACTACACATAGATAAGACTACATAATAATTTGAGGAAAGAGATCACTGATAAATAAGGATATTGGAAAAGAATTCCTGTAGGATGTAGCAAGTGATATGAACCTTATAGGGATCTAGTGATTTAAAGGGGGTAGCAGATGAAAACAAGCAAAGGCAGGCATTTGAGACAGCCTGTGTACATCACAGAGCTGGGAAGAGAAGCCTTTAGAAATTTGAGAAACTATAACAAATCAGACCAGTTTGATTTGACCATAAGTACATGAATGGAAGTTATGTGAACTATTCCAGGAAAGGTAGAAGGTAGACTACAAAGACTCTTAAATAACAAAAAGAAGAGTTTGTAATACTTTTTTTTCAATTTAAATTCTCATTTTTGGGGTTTTATTTGATTATATCTTGATGCCTTATAACTTTTAAGCAAAATCTCAGAATTGTTTCACACCAACTCCAGGTGGTCCCTAAACTTGAACAAACCTTTTCAAGAACCAGGTTCCAGTCACAAAGGCCTGCTATGAATCAAACATGCCTCATTGTTGATGTTATTTCCCTTATCATGGTTATATAGATCACTGGATTGCCATTTCTATATGTGTCAAAGTGTGTCTCTCAGAGGAGGCCCCTGTACATGTGTCTAGTTTCCGTGTTCCAATAAAATAAAGCTTTTTGCTCATGATCACCGTGAGCTCTTTAGTATTATTTTGTTTTTATTTCTTAGAGTTAACTGTGGTTGTGATAATCTTTGTGAGTTCTGTGGTATTTTCAAAATTTTTAGCCATTTCATAATCTCTGTGACTCAGTTTCCTCATTGATGTAATGAGAGTATTGGTTTAGATAGTCCCTGAAGTCCCTCCCAGTTCAGTTTTGCAATTAAAGAAAAGAGAATTTAAAATTCACAGAGTGGCCACTTTAGTTAAGGAAATACAATCTGGAAGTGAATATAGCATGAAATGTTACCAAGACTGTTTTGAAAAGGTCTGGGGTGCAAATTGTCAGCTTTCATTTTTCAACTAGTGCTACCCACAACCTGGACTTCCAGTTCTCAAGAGGAGTTTGGTGGGGAATGGGAATTCTAACAGTAGCTAGCCACCTACTCCCAACTTCTCCTGCCAGTATAATAGGCAAAAGGCCACATAATTGTTTTCCCCTCTATTCCTCCTTTGGAACACCATTCCCCCTGGCTGACCCCAGAAAATTTTGGTTTGGCCAAGTTAAAATACTGCTAATTCACAAAGTTGGGTTTTGTTTTTATTTTTTAGCTAAAGGAGAATCCAAAAATAGAAATTTGAAGAATGTAGGGAAAAGGGGAAAGCTACTCTCTCCTTAGGATCTTGGGATGGGGTTCTGGATGGAAGAACAGAGGACTAAACTGATTGAAATTATTCCTATGATTCATTAAATCAGCAAACATTTATTAAATACCTACTGTTTGCCAGACATTGTGCAAAGCACTGGGCTTATAAAGAAAGACAAGATAGTCCATGCTCTTAAGGAGTTTACAAGCTAATGAAAAAGACAGCATGTAAACAATTATACACAATCAAGATTTATGTGGATAAATTGGAGATGAAATGCCTAATTAAACAAACTGCTATTTACATCTATATCATGACAGTGTAATAATAAGTACTGAAATCATTAACTTTATATGCAACACAGAGTCTGCTTGTTTTTTTTTCTCTTCTCTCCACTCTTCAATCCTATCATTATTGGGAAAATACACAACTTTCCTGGACAATTCTCTTATCCCAAATGTATAATTCTGTATAATTTAAGGTGTTGCACTCTCTGAGCAAAGCAGAATGGAATTAGCTCAGAAGAAACACAAGATGTGCAAAGTTAGAGAAGCCACCCCAAATGTTCAAAGGGACAATTTGTGCCCGACCTGTGGCAGAGCATTCCAAGCTCACATTGGTCTGAGTAACCACAGGTGTATACATTAACTTGACTTTAACTTAGAAATGTCATTTTGGTTCTTTTTGAGGAAAAAGAACAACCACAATTTGAACCCTACCTAGTTGCCCAATAAGAGACTTATCAGGACTTGAAAGATAGGTTGAGAAAAATTGGAATGTTTTTGTTAAGAACCGTTCCAGGATGCTAACTCAGGTGCTTAGAGATAGATAACAATCTGACGTCAGTAACAGGATCCACTGAAAAGTGAGAGTTTCTTTGCTCATTCCATGGTAAATTTATCTAAGGGCAGTGGTTGATGGAACTATAGCACAATGGAGACAGAGGTCCCTGTTGAGATGATATACAGGAAGAACAATGTCATTCCCTTCCTCTTCCCTCCCTCAAACCCTGTTATTTCATTGGATTTGGGGAATAACTGGTGAGAAAATTATATGTATCAATGCAGAAAGTAATTTTTCTACAACTTAAAATCTTAGAAAGTTGCTTAGATTTCTCAAAACCCTATATAGCACAGCAAATGGAGTGACATTATGAACTCTTGAGTTCCGATAGTGCTGCAGACATTTAGGACAAGTTATGTATCCTCCCTCAACCTCAGTTCCTTCATCTGTAAAATGAAGGGATTGAACTCAATGATCTTTATTGGGTTACTTCCAAATTGAAATTTATATTCTATGACTTGTCTAGCGTCAGTCATGTAATATATGTCAGAACTAGGACTTGAACACAGGTATTCTTGATTCTGATACTGGTTATTTATCCAGTAGGTCACTTGTTTTCTTAATGTCTGCTATTTGGACAGGAGGATGATAAAGGACCATAGTCCATTGGGACAGTGCCTACAATTGAGAAATGTTTTCTTTGGCAAAGAGCTAAGGTTTTCTTAGGGGCCATCCGTTGAGATTTGAGGAGAATTTCATAAGAAATACCTAAGAAACAATTCCCCAATAGATAGTAGAAGCAAATAAACTGGGAGTTTTCAAAAGAAAAAATGCAACTTTTCGTCAACCATTTAAAAATACTCATAACCATCAGTATTGGCTATGAGTAAAATGTTCATAACCATCAATAAGAGAAATGAAAATTAAAACAACCCTGATCTTTCTCTTCATATGCATGAGGTTGGTAAAGATGACAAAAATAAAAGAAAATGGCATTAGTTGGTAATACTACTGGAGAACATGCATACAAACACACTGTTGGTACAGTTAATGGATTCAACTATGCATTCTGGAAAGAGATTGGGAAATGTATCCTAAAAGTCACCAAATTTAACCTAGGATGCCACTATATCCCAAAGAGATCAAAGGCAGAGAGAGCATGGACTAATCAATGTGCTCAAAAATATTTATAATAGTTCTTTTATTTAAAATCTTATATTTATACTACAACAACATTATATATAAATATAAACATAAATAAATATATAATAAAAACTTTGGGTTCACTTAGAAAATTATATTTTCTTGATGTCTTTTGTTTTAATATGACGTAATTTCCCAATATATCTATCTCTTCTCTCCTCCAAGAGATCCATCCCTTATAAGAAAGAATAAAAGAGAGGGAAACATTTTTAGCCAAACTATGCACATATCAAAAGTCCAATTTTTTTAATTAAAGCTTTTTATTTGCAAAACATATGCATGGGTAATTTTTCAACATTGACTCTTGTAAAACCTTCTATTACAAATTTTTGCCTCCTTCCCCCCACCCGCTCCCCTAGATGGCAAGTAGTCTAATACATGTTAAAATATGTTAAAATGTATGACAAATCAAATATATGTATACATATTTATACAGTTATCTTACTGTACAAGAAAAACCGGATCTACAAGAAAAAAAAAAAACAAAAAACCTGAGAAGTAAAACAAAATGCAAGCAAATATCAACAGAGAGCATGAAAATGCTATGTTGTGGTCCACACTCAGAACCCACAGGCCTCTCCCTGGGTGTAGATGGCTTTCTTTATCACTGAATAGTTGGAACTGGTTTGAAACATCTCATTGTTTGATAAGTTTGGAAATATGTATACATATATTCGACTTGTCAAGTATTTTAACATAATTAACATGTAGTGGATATCCTGCCATCTAGGGGAGGGGTAGGGAGTTGGGGGAAAAATTTGTAACAGAAAGCTATGTAAGGGTTAATGTTGAAGAATTACCCATACATATGTTTTGCAAATAAAATAAAATTTAAAAAAAGAAACATCTCATTGTTGAAAAGAACTATGTCCATAAAAATGATCATCGTATAGTCTTGTTGCCATGTGTAATGATCTCCTGGTTCTGCTGATTTCACTCAGCATCAGTTCATGTAGGTCTCTCCAGGCCTCTCTGAAATCATCCTGCTGGTCATTTCTTGCAGAACAATAATATTCCATGACATTCATAGACCATAATTTATTTATCCATTCTCCAATTGATGGGCATCCATTCAGTTTCCAGTTTCTAGCCACCACAAAAAGGGCTGCTACAAACCACATGTGGGTTCTTTTCCTTCCTTTAAGATTTCTTTGGGCTATAGGCCTAATAGAAACACTGCTGAGTCAAAAGGTATGCACAGTTTGATAACTTTTTGAGCATAGTTCCAAATTGCTCTCCAGAATGGTTGGATCCATTCACAGTTCCACCAACAATGTATCAATGTCTCAGTTTTCCCATATCCCCTCTAACATTCATCATTATCTTTTTAGCCAATTTGACAGGTGTAGTGGTACCTCAGAGTTGTCTTAATTTGCATTTCTCTGATCAATAGTGATTTGGAGCACCTTTTCATATGACTAGAAATAGTTTCAGTTTCTTCATCTGAAAATTGTCTGTTCATATCCTTTGACCATTTATTGACTAGAGAGTGGCTTGAATTCTTATAAATTTGAATCAATTCTCTACATATTTTAGAAATGAGGCCCTTATCAGAATGCTTAAATGAAAAAAATGTTTTCCCAATTTATTGCTTCCCTCCAAATCTTGTCTGCATTAGTTCTGCGTGTACAAAAACTTTTAACTTAACATAGTCAAGATTATCTATCTGATGTTCAATTAAGAGTTCCAGTTCTTCTTTGGACACAAATTCCTTCCTTCTCCACAGAACTGAGAAGTAAACTATCCTATGTTCCTCTAATTTGTTTATAATATCATTCTTTATATCTAAATCATGAATCCATTTAGATCTTATCTTGGTATGTGGTGTTAGATGTGGGTCAAGCCCTAATTTCTTCCACACTAGTTTCCAATTTTCCCAGCAGTTTTTGTCAAACAGTACTCATTTATCCCAAAAGCTGGGGTCTTTGGGTTTATCAAACACTAGATGCTATAGTTATTGCCTAGTTTGTCCTGTGATCCTATCCTATGTCACTGATCGACTACTCTATTTCTCAGCCAGTATCAAATGGTTTTGATGACCGCTGCTTTATAATATAGTTTTAGATCTGGTACAGCAAGGCCACCTTCATTTGCCTTTTTTCATTAATTCCCTTGAAATTCTTGTTCTTCCAGATGAACTTTGCTACTATTTTTTTCTAGATCTGTAAAATAATTTCTTGGGAGTTTGATTGGTATGGCACTAAATAATTAAATTAGGTTGGGTAGTATTGTCATTTTTATTATATTCACTCAGCCTATCCATGAGCATTTGATATTTTCTCAACTGATTAGGTCTGACTTTATTTGTATGGAAAGTGTTTTGTAGCTTAATTTGTATAATTCCTGACTTTTGCTTGGCAGATAGATCCCCAAATATTTTATACTATAAACAGTTATTCTGAATGGAATTTCTTTTTGTATCTCTTGCTGTTGAACTTTATTGGTAATATATAAAAATGCTGATGATTTATGTGGATTTATTTTGTATCCTGTAACTTTGCTAAAATTGTGAATTGTTTCTAGTAGTTTTTTAGTTGAGTCTTTAGGGTTCTAAGTATACCATCATGCTATCTGCAAAGAGTGATAATTTGGTTTCCTTATTACCTACTCTAATTCCTTTAATCTCTTTTTCTTCTCTTGCTGGCAAAGCAAATATTTCTAATACAATATTAAATAGTAATGGTGACAGTGGGCAGCCTTGTTTCACTCTTGATCTTATTAGAAATGGATCTAGTTTCTCTCCATTACATATGATGCTTGCTGATGATTTTAAATAGATGCTACTTATCATTTTAAGGAAAAGCCCATTTATTCCTATATTCTCTAATGTTTTTAATAAGAATGGGTGTTGGATTTTATCAAATGCTTTTTCTGCATCTATTGAGATAAACATATGATTTTTGTTAGTTTGATTATTAATATAATTGATTATGTTGATAGTTTCCCTAATATTGAACCAGCCCTGCATTCCTTGGTATAAATGTCACTTGGTCATAGTGTATTATCCTGGGGGTGACTTTCTGTAATATTGTTGCTAATATTTTATTTAAGATTTTTGCATCAATATTCATTAGGGAAATTGGTCTATAGTTTTCTTTCTCTGTTTTCACCCTACCTGGTTTAGCTATCAGCACCATATCTGTATCATAGAAGGAATTTGGTAGAACACCTTTTCTCCCTATTTTTTCAAATAGTTTATATAGTATTGAAATTAATTGTTCTTTGAATGTTTGGTAGAATTCACATGTAAATCCATCTGGCCCTGGAGATTTTTTCTTAGGGAGTTGGTTGATAGGTTGTTCTATTTCTTTTTCTAAAATGGGGCTATTTAAATAATTTATTTCCTCTTCTGTTAACCTGGGCAATCTATATTTTTGTAGATATTCCTCCATTTCATTTAGATTATCAAATTTATTGGCATAAAGTTGGGCAAAGTAACTCCTAATTATTGCTTTAATTTCCTCTTCATTGGTGGAAACTTTTCCCTTTTCATTTTTGAGACTAACAATTTGATTTTCTTCTTTCTTTTTTCTAATTAAATTAACTAAAGGGTTATCCATTTTATTGATTTTTCATAAAACCAGCTCTTAGTTTTATTTATTAATTCAATAGCTTTCTTATTTTCAATTTTATTAATCTCCCCTTTTATTTTCAGAATTTCCAATTTGATATTTAATTGAGGGTTTTTAATTTGTTCTTTTTCTAGCTTTTTTAATTGTAAGCCTAATTCATTCATCTTCTCTTTTTTCTATTTTATGCAAGTAAACATCTAGAGATATAAAATTACTTTTTACAACCACTTTGGCTGTGTCCCACAAATTTTGGTTTGTTGTCTCATTATTGTCATTCTCCTGGATGAAATTTTTGATTGTGTCTATGATTTGCTGTTTCACCCATTTATTCTTTAGGATTAGATTATTTAATTTCCAATAAACTTTTGGTCTATTTTCTCTTGGCCTTACATTGCATGTGATTTTTATTGCATCATGATCTGAAAAAATACATGTATTATTTCTGCCTTTCCACATTTGATTTCGAGGTTTTTATGCCCTAACACATGGAAAATTTTTGTATAAGTTCCATGAATTGCTGAGAAAAAAGTAAACTCCTTTCTGTCTCCATTCAATTTTCTCCAAAGATCTATCATACCTAACTTTTCTAACATTTTGTTTACTTCCTTAACTTCTTTCTTATTTATTTTGTGGTTTGATTTATCTAGTTCTGAGAGAGGCAGGTTGAGATCCCCCACAATTATAGTTTTGCTATTTCTTCTTCCATCTCTCTGAATTTTTCCTCTAGGAATTTCCAAGCTATAGCACTTGGTGCATACATGTTTCATTATCTATGGTACCCTTTAGTAAGATGTAGTTTCCTTCCTAATATCTTTTAATTAGATCTATCTTTGCTTTTACTTGATCTGAGATCAGGATTGCTACCCCTGCTTTTTTTTTGTTCACCTGAAGCATAGTAGATTCTGCTCCAGCCCTTTACCTTTACTCTGTATGTATCTCTATGCTTTAGATGTGTTTCTTGTAAACAACATATTGTAGTATTCAGGCTTTTAATCCAGTCTGCTACCTGCTTCTATTTTATGGGAGAGTTCATCCCATTCACATTCACAATTAAAATTACTAAATTTGTATTTCCTACTATCTTATTTACCCAAAGTTATGTTTTCCTCTTTCTTTTCCCCTTTCTCCCTTCCTTCCTCCCCAGTATTTTGCTTTTGATGACCACCTCCCTCAAACAGTCCTCCCCTCTTTAGAGCCCCTCCCCTATTTTTTACACCTTTCCCCTAATTCTTTTATTTTCCTTTTTATTAGTCAACCCCTTCCTTTTCCTCCTTTCCTTCTCACTTCCCTATAAGTAGGGACAAGTTTCTCTGTGAAACCAAATGTGTCTGATATTTTCTTTTAGCACCCAATCTGATGAGAGTAAGATTCACACAATGCTCACCCCCTCCCTTCTTTCTCTCAATTATAGTAGGTTTTCTTTGCCTCTTCATGAGATTTTACAGTGTTTTTAACCTCCTTTTTTTAACCTTATTTTACCTCCTTTTTCCTCTTTTCCCAGTATGATCCCCTTTCCACCTCTACTTTCTTTTTCATATTATCAAAGTAAAATCAAATTATACTCCTATTCTCTAAGTATATCCATAATAGAAATATAGTCCTCTTTCCTTTTTACCTTTTTATGCTTCTCTTGAGTTCTGTATTTGGAGGTCAAATTTTTTGTTCAGATCTAGTCTTTTCATTAGAAATAGGTAAAATTCACCTATATCATTAAATGTCCATCTTCTTCCCTGGAGGATAATGCTCATTCTAGCTGGATAGATTATTCTTGTCTGTAATCCAAGTTCCTTTGCCTTTCAAAATATCTGATTTCAGGCCTTTCTATACTTTAAGGTGAAAACTGATAGATCCTGGTTGATTCTAATTTTGGTTCCTTGGTATTTGAATTGTTTCTTTCTAAAAGCTGCTTGCAATATCTTTTCTTTGGTGCGATAGTCCTGAAATTTAGCCACAATATTCCTTGGGGATTTAATTTTGGGGTCTGTTTCAGAAGGTGATCAGTGAATTCTTTCAATGGCTACTTTACCTTCTGATTCCAAAACATCAGGGCAGTTTTCTTTCATGATTTCCTGTACGATAGCATCTAGGTTCTTTTTTTCATCATGGCTTTCAGGAAGTCCAATAATCCTTAGATTGGCTCTCCTAGATCTATTTTCTAGGTCTGTTGTTTTTCCTAGGAGATTGTTCATATTTTCTTCTAATTTTTCTTTTTTTGTTGTTTGACTGATTCTTGAAGTATTATTGATTCATTCACTTCCATTTGTTCAATTCTAATTTTTAGTGTAATATTTTCTTCAGTTACCTTTTTTAGCTCCTTTTGTAATTGGCCAATTTGTTCATTGCAGACTTTTTCCATTTCACCAATTTTGTTTTTCAGTGAATTGGTGTCTTTTTCATATCTTTTTTGTAGGGCATTATATCCTTCTTGCAATGATCTTATTTCATTTCCCCATTTTTCTTCTAACTCTCTTTTGAAATATTTTATGCAATCTTCAAGGAAAGCCTTGTGAAATGAGGACCAGATCATATCTCCTTTTCTGGCTTCCTCTGGGGTTGCTCTACCTTTATGAACCTCAGGGTCTAAGGTCTGTTCTTCTCTCTCTCCATAACAGCTGTCTATGGTAAGAGTTCTTTTTTTGTTTTGTTTTTTTTTTTTCATTTTTTAAAGCTTGAGGTATGTTCAAAGCAAAGGAGTGACAGCTGTTTTAATATGCCCTGGGGCAGTTCTGCTGATTGACTTCTGGCGCTGGGCAATCAGGACTAGATGTGTTGTTCTCAGTGGTTAATAATTTACCTTCTATAAAAAGCAGATCTGCCAAAGCACCTGCTTACAACCAGGGCAGAGTGGCCCAAGAGACTCACAGAAACTTCCCAGCTTAGAAACTGCCATGCTCTGAGTCCCGGCCCAGCTTTCTGCCCTCGGTGTTGCTGTCTGAGCTCCGCAAACTGACCCCCTGCCTGAAGGAAACATACTGTTCTGAAGTTCTTCCAAGGTAACTTCTGGGAATGTGTTGTATTCCAAATATTTGGGGGTACTTTGACTCTGAAACCAGTTTAGAGGATTTGTCTGCTGTTGGTTTGAGAGAAGGTCAGAGAAGGTCACAGAGAGTCGTGTCTGCACTCCGCCATCTTGGCTCTGCTCCTCCCCCCAAAAAAGTCCAATATTATATATAATGTGCCTCTCCTATAGTTCTTCATTTCACCAAAGAATCTGGAGAAGGTACTTTCTTATATCTCTTCATTGTGACCAACCTTGGTTAAAATAATTTCAAAGCATTCATTTTTTGCTGCTGCTTTTTTTTTTTGCATTTAGTAGTATTATTTCCCAATTGTCAATATTTATCTTTGAAAAGTTTTGAGTTCCAAATTTTCCTCCCTCCCTTTCCTTCCCCCCACCAAGGCAGCAAGTAATCTGATCTGTTTTAATTTACAATCATGTTAAACATATTTTCACATTAGTCATGTTGTAAAAGAAGACTCAGAACAAAAGGGAAAAACCAAAATAAAGAAAACAAAAACAAAAATTTTAAAAAAGTGAAAATAGTTTGCTTCAATATACATTCAGACTTTATAGTTATTTCTCTGGCTGTGGTCAGCATTTTCTATCATGAGTCCCTTGAAATTGTCTTGGATCATTGCATTAAAGCATTCTTTTTTTTTTATTGTTTTGGTGCTATTATTGTTCTTTCCATTTTATTTATTGAAGTCATAATTCAATCTATAGTTTTCCTTATTCTGCTTATTTTGCTTGTATTATTTCAAGTAAGTCTTTTCATTATTATCCCATTATATTTATTAATGTAGTATTGCCTATTTTTTGATATCCTGATTAATGGACATTTATTTTGTTTCCAGTCCTTTACAAAAACAAGTGCTGCTATAAATATTTTATTGTATATGATTCCTTTCTTTTTGTCATTGATCTTCTTGGGATCTTTATGTAGCAGGTAAATCTCTGGGTCAAAGGGCATTAACATTTCAGTCCCTTTCCTCATATAATTCCAGATTAATTTCCAGAGTTAGACCAATTCACAGATCCACTAATATAATTATTCCTCTCTTTCCACATCCCCTCAAACCAACATTGACTTTTTTCCAACTTTTGTCATCTTTACCAATTTATTGGGGATGAAGTAAAACTTCAGTTATTTTGATTACCAGAATTTATTATTGTAACTAAAGCTAGAAACTAAGTTGGAATTCATTAATTGAAGTATGGCTGAACAAATTATGATGTACTTCTGTGTATATATGTATGTAAGTATGCATGCATATATGCATGTCAGTATTCTCTTGAATTGCCATTCTTAAAAGTAGAAAAACATGATGGGGCAGTTCTTAGACATGTCTGAGACTCTGGAGGCTCAATTATTACTCAAATGTCTTTTTTTACATTTAACAATTACTTCCCTGGATGTTCTCTCTCCAAGTGTTTTGTTGACAAGGATCTGGGAACAAGACAACTAAGCCCCTCCAAGCATCCTATCAGTCAATCAGGAATCATGTCTCCACCCATTTCACTGTGGCATTATACACAGGGCTCTCTCTGTAAAACTTCCCAAGGCTTGTGTAGCAATGAGTTACATATGAACATAATGGAATGTTATTATGCCATATGAATAACACAGAACCAGGAGGGCAGTTTTCAGTGTCTAAAATAATGTAAAAGAAAACAGCTGTGAAAAAACTTTAGAACTGAATGCAGTGACTAATTGTGACTTGAGAAGACAGATGAAACATTTCTTCTATCTCTTTTCACTGACTATGATTATTGGTTATAGAGGAGGGCTTTTATTCTAGTAGAGTTAAGATAATATTGGTAGATTGGTGGAGGATAAGTTGAGGGGTAGGGAGAATGATGGGGGAAAAAGAAGAAAAGAGTATCAATGAAACGTATTTTTAAGAAAATACACTGGAAAAAAGAAGAAAGTTTAGAAAATACAGTCAAACAAAGCAATTTTGTTAACAACTGTGTTAAATTCAATATATGCTCTAAAAAGGATATATAGCAGAAATTGTTTTACATATAATTTTTTTCTGTTCATTATTGAAGTGTACATGTTTGTTATATTAATGGTAAAATATATTTCAATTTTTTTTTAAATGCAAGGCAATGGGGAATGATTATATCAAGATAAAAGAGCCTCATAGAACCATACAAGAAAAGCAATGATGAGGAATAGTGTTAATTTCTTTGACCTGAACAGCTGAGAATTATGAGAAGCTACACCTGCTAAGAGCCCTATTTAGCAGGGTACTATAAATACTTAATTATATAACAGCTATTCATACCCAGAAGTTATTTTCCATGAACTCTGGGCATGAATTCTATGTGGGGTTTTAAAATTGTAACTTTGATTTTATTTAACTTTTTATTCAATTAACAATCATTTATTTTCTCTACTCTCTAATTCTCCTTAGAAAAAAGAAAACCAAAACCCTAGTGAAAATATGCCTAATCTAGTAAAACAAAATTCTGAATTGATCATGTGCAAAATAAATCTCTCATTCAGCAATATGAGACCATTACCGATTTGTCAAGAAGTGAATAGCATGATTTATCATCAGTCCTCTAGATTCATGATTGGTAATAGTATGATCATATTTATTGTCTTTCCAAATTGTTTTATATATATAAAGTATTGTTATTATATAATTTGTTTTCCTAATTTTGTTCATTTCAGTTTATTTGTATCAGTCCATACAAGTCTTCCCAGATTTCTCTGAAAGTATCCTTTTCATCATTCCTTAATGATTGTACTTTATTATATTCATATACCATAATTTGTTTATCCATTTCCTCAACTGATGGCATTGATAGTACATGCCAGTCTTTTTCTTCTTTCTTTGACATTTTTGGGGTGAAGGCCAATTACTGCTATCATGGGGTTAAAAGGGTTTATGGAATTAGTGACTTTTGGGGCATGGCTCCAAACTGCTTTCTAAAAGCATTAATAGTGAATTAAAGTAGCCATTTCCCCACAATCTCATTTTTCAGTTTTGAGTTCTTTTCCAATCTGTTCTTGGTGTGAGCTAGACCCTCAAAATTGATCTAATTTTCATTTCTCTATTTATTGGTGAATTGAAACATTTGCTCCAATTTGCCTACATCCTTACTATCAAATGAGGATATAAATGCCATATCACAGGATTATTATGAAGCTCAAATGAGATAATTTTTGTAAAAAAAACAGTACAGTGTCTAATATACATATTATGTAAATATTGATTTCCTCCTTCCTTATATCTTCTAATCTGCTCATGAAGTGTTCTTTTAATTTTCATTATATATATCCATTTAATTTGACATGTTGGTCTAAACCTAATTTCTGTTAGGCTGCATTCCAGTTTTCCAAATACCTTTTGTTTTTTTAATTTGTTTGTTTTTTAAATTTTTTTATTTTTTTTTATTAATACTTTTTATTTGCAAAACATATGTATGGGTAATTCTTCAACCTTGACCCTTACAAAGCTTTATGTTACAAATTTCCCCCCCACTCCCCACCCCTCCCCAAGATGGCAGGATATCCGCTACATGTTAATTATGTTAAAATACTTGACAAATCGAATATATGTATACATATTTCCACACATCATTTTTATACAGGAAAAATCATATCTACAAGAAAGAAGAATCAGAAAAAGGAAACACAATGCAAGAAAACACCAATAGAGAGCATGAAAATGATACGTTGTGGTCCACATTTCACATCCCTCTCTCTGGGTGTATATGGCTTTCTTCATTGAACAATTGCAACTGGTTTGAAACATTTCATTGTTGAAGAGAGCCATGTCCATCAGAATTGATCATCATATAGTATTGTTGTTGCCCTGAATAATGATCTCCTGGTTCTGCTCACTTCACTCAGCATCAGTTCATGCAAGTCTCTCCAGGCCTCTCTGAAATCATCCTGCTGGTCGTTTCCCACAGAACAATAATATTCCATAACATTCATATACCATAATTTATTCAGCCACTCTCCAATTGATGGGTGTCCTTTCAGTTTCCAGTTTCTAGCCACTACAAAAAGAGCTGCCACAAACATTCTTGTACATGTGGGGCCCTTTCCTTCTTTTATGATTTCTTTGGGATATAAGCCCAATAGAAACACTGCTGGTTCAAAGGGTATGCAAAGTTTGATAACTTTTTGAGCATAGCTCCAAATTGCTCTCCAGAATGGCTGGATCCGTTCAAAGTTCCACCAACAATGCATCAGTGTCCCAGCCTTCTCACATCCCCTCCAATATCTGTCATTATCCTTTCCTGTCATTTTAGCTAATCTGACAGGTGTGTAGTGGTACCTCAGAGTTGTCTTAATTTGCATTTCTCTGATCAATAGTGATTTGGAGCACCTTTTCATATGATTACAAATAGTTTTAATTTCATCATCTGGAAATTGTCTGTTCATATCTTTTGACCATTTATCAATTGGAGAATGGCTTGAATTCTTATAAATATGAGACAATTCCCTATATATATTAGAGATGCGACCTTTATCTGAACCCTTAAATGTAAAGATGATTTCCTAATTTGATGCTTCCCTCCTAATCTTGTCTGCATTAGTTTTGTTTGTACAGAAACTTTTTAACTTAATATAATCAAAATTATCTATCTGGTGTTCAATTAAGAGTTCCAGATCTTCTTTGGACATAAATTTATTCCTTCTCCACAGTTCTGAGAGGTAAACTCTCCTATGTTCCTCTAATTTGCTTATAATATCACTCTTTATATCTAGATCAGGAACCCATTTAGATCTTATCTTGGTATGCGGTGTTAGGTGTGGGTCTAGCCCTAATTTCTTCCACACTAATTTCCAATTTTCCCAGCAGTTTTTGCCGAATAGTGAGTACTTATCCCAAAAGCTGGGGTCTTTGGGTTTATCAAACACTAAATTGCTAAAGTTATTACCTAGATTGTCCTGATATCCTATCCTATGCCACTGATCGACTGCTCTATTTCTCAGCCAGTACCAAATGGTTTTGATGACCGCTGCTTTATAATATAGTTTTAGATCAGGTACAGCAAGGCCACCTTCATATGCCTTTTTTTTTTTTCATTAATTCCCTTGAAATTCTTGACCTTTTGTTCTTCCAGATGAACTTTGCTACTATTTTTTCTAGATCTGTAAAATAATTTCTTGGGAGTTTGATTGGTATGGCACTAAATAAGTAAATTAGTTTGGGTAGTATTGTCACCAAATACCTTTTGTTAAGTGGAATGTCTTTTCTCCAGGTCTCAGTCTTCAGGACTTCTCATTATTTCCCTTGAGATTTTTAACTTTTTGTTTCTTCTGATGCATTTAATTATTATATTGTTTCTAGCTCCATAAAATAATGATTTGATTTAATTGATAAGACAGCTAGGTAATTAATTTTGGTAGTATTATAATTTTTATTATATTACCTGCTCATGAGATATTAATCTTTTTTTCTAAATTTAGGATTGTATGTGTTTCATAGTTGTATATAGCTCCTGTTTATCAGGATAAGTGTCTTTATTTACTTACATGTTCTTTATTTACTTTAAATTGAAACTGTCTTTCAATTACTTTCTCCTGGATTTAATGATGGAATTATGATTATTTTAATGGATTTGATTTGTATCCTATAATTTTATCCTATATTATTATATGATTAATTATATATAATACAATAATTAATAATATAATATATTATCCTATAATTTTATAAAAGTTAATGTTTCAATTAATTTTAGATGACTCTCAACATTTTCTAAGATATCTTATCATCTGAAAAATTGACCTTTTTGTTTCCTCTTTGCTTATGTTTAACCCTTTAGTTTCCTTTTCTTATCTTGTTGTAAGAGCTAACATTCATAACATTTTATCAACAGGAGACAAATGATCATATTTACATTATCTCAATGTAGGTCTGTAGTTCACTTCATATAATTGTGGTTCTTGGGATAAATACTACTTCAAATATAAAAGAATGGTCCATTTATTGCTAGCTTTTTAGTGTATGAAGTATTCAGGGAAAACTAGCATCTCTGGCATGGTGGCTCATTGAATACTTTTCAGGGCTGCTCATCTATTTTGGTGTCTGCCTCTCACCCAGTTCTCCCTTCAGCTTCAAGAAGCCGTAGCATGCACAATAAATAGGCCCTAGTAAACTGTCTTGATAATGGGCTAAATCAGGTTACTTAAATCAAATTCATCCATGAGTCAAGATATCGCCTGGCGATGTCATTGGATTTCTTTGAAAATGGAGAAAAAACAACAGTATTTTAAACCAAAATATATGTTATATTTTGATAATAGCTTTCTCTACACCTATTTATACAATCATATAATTTTATTCTTCTTATTATTAATACAATCTATTGTTTTCCTAATATTAAACTGATCTTGTATTTCTGGTATAAATATGATTGGATCATAGCATATGACTTTTTTTTTATTCTGAACTTAACTAAAACAAGCATTTCCATAACAAAATAGAATAGAAAAATGGAAGATTGTACCTGAAACTGCTGATCTATAATGTATAATCTGCTATTCCTCTTAAATATCACCATGTGACTCTTAAAATCTGTTTTGAGACAGCTAGATGGTACAACATATAGCGAGACAGACTTGGAGTCAGAAAGCCCTATATTAAAATTCTGTTTCAGACATCAAGTAGCCCTGTGACTTTCTCAGCTTCAGTGCTTTCCATGGCATATCAATACTAATAACACCACCTTCACAGGGTTGTTTTGAGGATCAAATGAAATAAACCAAGTAATATACTTTGTGAACCATAAAGTGGAATAGAAATGTGAGCTGTTATTTCTGTAGCCTCTTTGATAAAATTTGTATTTGTTTTCATCTATAAGTAAATGAAACTTGTGATAAGAGAATTTCTGGCTTAACTTTTTGTTTGTAGAGAACATTATATGACTCCATTTTGTTCCTTATTTGCCATTTGTTCCTGTATGATTTCCATATAAACTGCGGGATCAACTGCAAAAGTTGTTTTCCTCTATTGTCTTTCTTTACTACTATAATTGTTGCAGTAGATGTGACTGCTAAAAAGAAAGGACTTCTGTCTCTGGAATGTCTTCTTCCTTTATCCAACCCATCTTGTAGTTACCTTTGAATTAATAAAACTAATTATACCAACAAGGGCACATCCTTTGTGGCTAATAATATATTGTCCTTAACAACCATACTTTATTTCTTTTTATAATAAGCAGCTGTCTCTTTCCCACCCTTTGTTTCATACAATTGTATAAATACAACTGTCTGAATTGTGAAAGACACATATTCTCACCTCCTGTGGATGGGATATGTTATATACATGGATTCTGAATGAAGGTCAAACAAAAATCTGAGTAATACTGTCCTACTGGAATCCAATTGATTGTTTACTTTCTTTTTTTTTTCCTTCCTTCCTTCCTTCCTTCCTTTCTTCCTTGCTTCCTTTCTTCCTTCCATCTTTCTTTCCTTCCTTCCTTCTTCCCTCTCTTCACATGGGGAATCATGCACTTACATGTGGGTGCTCTGCCCAAAGGAAAGTGAATTTCCTGAAACAGAGCTTTGGTAAAAACAGGTTTTGGTAAGATTCACTGAGATTCAAAAGGAACTTAAATCCAAATCATTCTGGCTCTCACTTCATTTTATAGTTGAATTTATTTTATAGATGAGGAAACAGGGTTGAGTGCCTTACCTAAAGTCACATGGCTAATAAGTCTCTCAAAGTGGATCTGAGCTCACAAAGAGAATCTTTCTGACTTTAGGCTCAGCACTCCATCCACTGGGCTAACTCGCTACACACTTTCCAAATGATATCTGGATCTTTTGTATCATTCAAATACCTTGGACAAGGGGGTTATAGTAACATTGTACTAAGTTTATTTTTATTCCCACATGAAATTTGACTGGAGTTTGCTTAGTTTTTATAGTTTGTTGGTCACTAGTGTTGAATTTGCTCATTTCTTCCCTATAGAGAACCTATTGACTTAGAAGCTGGCATTGATCCCATTCACATACTAATGCTTATATGCCATATGTGGATTCCTGACAGGGGATATGATGACAATCCCTACTTGGACTCCCTGAGAGAAAGTTCCTGAGTTGGATTAGGTAGCTGATGACCCCTCCAATGGGATATTTAGGAAGGATGAAGAGGTCTTGGAGTGAAAGTGAATGCCATAATAAACAGTAGTTTATTAATTCTTATTAGGGGCTATATCTTCTACCCGCTTCCTAACCTTCTTGTTGGTGATGTGAAATGAGAGAGGATTTCCCCTAGAGGTTGGACCAAAGTAACTCTTTCAGAGTGAAAGGAGTGTGTTTCCAGAGCAAGGTGTGGTGGTGGTGATGATGGGGAGAAGTCAGCTGCAAAATCCTTCTGACCAAAGACAAGAGGTGACAGAATGAAAACAAGAAACCTTAGTTTGGGTGAGGAAGAGAAAATCCCCTAGTGAATGTATATATATTTAATTCAACTCAGGGAAGTTGGGCACTATTAAATGTCAATGAAATGAAAAATTGGGTAGCAGTAGAATTAATAAGATAAGTGCATGCGGGAATCTTTAGTTCAGCTCAATTCATTTCAAGTCAGGCACTTGAAAAAGCACCTCTAAGGCAGTATTTTATTCTTCCAAGTCAAATCCTTTTTCATAATAAAAAATTAACAATGGAATTTTGTATTCTCTAGGATATCTTTCAGTCAATTGTGAGATGGTAAAGATGTCAAATCAAATATTGTTTGGAAAAACCTGCTTATTCCTTGCTATAATAGCTGGGTTCCAATTAATACATATAATGGATCCTGTTAAAATGATCACATTACTTGAATTCATACTATTCAAAATTATGATTATGTGCAAAAGATGGTAATTAAATTTAACGCAATGTAAATATGCAATGAAAATGCTTAAAATTTTATCACTTTATTAATATAACCACAAAGGAGGGGAAACATGTTTTTGATTCAAGTTTATTACAAAGAGATAGAATAGTTACAGAAAGAAAAAAAATTTTAATTTAAAAAATATTGAATATAGTACCTAAAAGTAAGTCTACACTGATAGTATGATGAAAATGTAACTATTCATTTAAAATATTTTAATTAATAGCTTTTAAATAATAAAGTTAACTGTCTTTTTCTTTAAATCTTTCTGCAGATTCTGCTAAGTACAACAGACTTCATCTATGTCTCAGTGAATTTGCATGCTTACATTCTCACATAATGAACAAAGTGTAACTGAATGAACTGAAGCATTATCTAAAATCAACAATGCTTTAAATATGATATTGTTATCCTTACAATATTTTTCACCACTTAGGCTAAAATAATTTGAAAACCGGTTTTTGAAAATAGCAGTCACCCATGCTTCCTTATTTGACCACCAAAGAAATAGAAATCATCCATGGTTTTAGCTTTTTGAAATTCAAAGATTTCAAGTACAATAAATAAGCATTGATTTTAATAAAAATCTTTCTGCTGCATTACCTTCCAATAAAAGTACCAGGTAGCCTGGCTTTCCCCTCAACATGTCACACCATTCCCCACTTCTATATCTGGCAATATATTGTCACCAATGCCTAGGAAAAACTCCACCTTACCTTTATCTCTAAATCTTTTAATTTCTTTTGAGACCACAGTCAGATAGTACTTCTTATAGGAAGCTTTTGCTAGTTCTTTCGATTTTCAGTGTTCTTCTCTCCCTCAAATTATTTTCCATATGCTATATTCTTTCAATGTAGTATTTCCTAAGTAGTATGCAAACTCTTTGCAGTATCATGGAAGCTATTGAGTTCCAGAAGAACACAACAGGGAGTAGAGTGTCCCACACTAGTTGCAATAACAAGCAAATCATAGTCTGTGTAAAAGGGAAAATACCTAGGGTTCTAGGATTTGTATACAAGTTTTGAGGTATATGCAATACTTAACAGACTGATGTCAAAAGGTAACATAAATATTATGTACAATCCAATATAACATAATATCATGTTGGGTGTTTAGTAAATGTTCATCAGAAGAAATTCAAGATAAATATAAGATTACTATACTTATATAATTAGTTCCTAGTAAAATAATGACATATTGAAACAAAATCTCTAGTGCTGTGCCAAAGGTATTTTCAACTCATTGATCAATGATTTGGATAAATATTTCTATCAAAACCTGGAAGAATAGTTCATTTGCAGGTGGCAGACCCCATTATCTGTCACCCAATTGATTTAAATGTATTAGGTATCCAAATGAACACTGAATTGTTTGGGGATTCAAAAAAAATATTTTACTCAGTATAAAGCGCAGCCTCAAAGATTTTCCTTCTGATAGTGTCTCCTGGGGATATGTTAAGATCCTATGAGAATAATATGATGATCCAAGATGTTTCTGAAGAACTTATGATGAAGGGTACAGCCCATCCCCAGAGAAAGAATGGAGTCTGAATGCAGATCTAAGACATTTTTCCTTTTTTTTCTTTATTTTTCTTGGGTTGGTTTTTTTTTTAATCTGTTTTTTTTTCACAGCATGACTTACATAGAAATGTGTTTTTCATGACTAAATCTATGTCAAATTGTTTGCCTTCTCAATGCTGAGGGGAGAGAAAGAATTCAGAACTTAAAATTTAAAAAAATATATTAAAATTGTTTTTTATGTAATTGGGAAAAAATAAAATATTAAATTGTGGGGATAAGAAAAGATCCTGTGAAATTCTTTGGCTGAGGCAAACACAGAGAGAAGAGTTTGACAAGTTTCTGCTTCTCAGTATGAAGCTGGTGAAAAGCCAGAAGTAATGAAAATCTCCATCTTCTGATTTTTGAAGACGCCTTTGTGCTGATTGCATCAAGCCTCAAGTTACTACATGCATGTCTTGATGGTTGCTCATAAGATTTCAATGGAATAATATATACAAGATAAATCAAACAGATAAAGAATGTCTATTGTCTACATTACAACCAAATGAACCCCACTAGGATTAGTTTTCTCCAAGGGCTGACTGTCAAATGGATCATTGCTGTAAAGCTGGAAGCCATGGAGGCTAAATCCCTTCATTTTGTATTAGAAGAAACTAAGAATGACCTGCTAAAGGTCACACAAGTAACATGTCACAGTCAGGATTTATTCCTATATGATTCCCAATCTATGATTTTCCTACCCATGCTTTTTTTAGTCAGGTTTGTAGTTCAAGAGGAGCACCTGGATGGCCCAGTAGATAGAGTACCAGGACTGGAGTCAGAAAAATCTGAGTTCAAATCCAATCTCAGATAATTACTGTGTCATCCTAGGCAAGTCACTTTACCCTGGTTGCCTCCAATTCCTCCCCCTGGAGATTAAAGTGGCAAACCACTAGTATCTTTGCTAAGAAAATCCAAAATGGGGTCACAAGAGTCCAGACATTACTGAACAAGCTACTTGAGACCTCAGAAATAACCTTATCACTGAGTATTGAGGACTAAGTTTTCCCTAGAACTAAAGAGGATGCTTGAGGTCATATGTAAATAAAACTGTTTTATAAAAAGGTATTACTGATCCTTTGGCAAGTCAATCCCTAATAGATGAGAATTTAAAACAAACCAAAATCAAGTGGAATTCAGCCAACTAGTGAATTGTGTCCAAATAAGATTTTGCAACATACAAAACTATGTCTTTGTTTTGGGGGGAGAGGGAAAAGTCTTGCTTTTTATTTGATTTTGCATCTGGACATAAATTGAGAGAAATTCAAATATGACTGAAATTTAACTCTAGATATTGCCTCAATTTTAAGTAAATACTATTCCTGAGGTAAAACATGATGAAATATGAATGTTCCCAGGAAATGGGAAAGTGAGATTAATTTTAGAGTACCAATTTATTCTTTAGAAAATTACTTCTGGGGTAGCTAGGTGATACAGTAGATAGAGTGCCAGCCCTGAAGCTGGGAGGACTTCAGTTCAAATCTGACCTCAGATACTCAAAACTAGTTATGTGATCCCTTAATCCCAAATGCCTTGAAAAGAGAAATAATTACTTCCCCATTATCACCAAAACTCTGAAGAGTACTTTTCTTTTGACTAATATGGAACATTTTCCTTAATAGGGACATTTCATAACTCTTGTTGGGAGAAGCTGACCAAAAAAGCACTTAATTCTATATGCCTTTTGAAATATGTAGGCTACAAATTTAGTTAGCTACAAATATGATAGACGTACTTGTAAAAACAAGGGTTCAAAATTGGGCAAACTTGCTTCTCCAGCCACATGCTAGATCTGTACTCACTATTCAGTAATCAAAGGGATGGAGCACTTAATTTCCAGAACAAGCAAATTAATTTCTCTGCTGAGAAATAGTTTTCTGTTGGAACCCCAACTTGGATTGCTTCTTTAGCAGTTGCAATTGATTTTAGCAATTATCCAAGTCACAATCCCATAGAGGGCCAGTATTGAATAAGTTCATGAACAGCAAGAGTCCAGTTCAAGTATTACTTGAAAACTGTTTGTTCACAACTCCACTAACAATGTATTAGTGTCCCAATTTTTCCATATTCCTTCCAATATTTATCATTAAGTTTTCCTGTCATCTTAGCCAATCTGGAGGTGTGAGTAGTGCCTCAGGGTTGTCTTAATTTGTACTTCTCTCATCAACAGTGATTTAGGGCATTTTTTCATATGACTAGAAATGGTTTAAAATTTTTCATCTGAAAATTTAGACAGATATTAAAGTATAAGTAATTGATTTTTTAAAAAAAATAAAAGGATTTTTCTTAATACTGTGTTAAATATATAAATGTAAAATAAAAGAAATATATGTTCATATTTATAATAATTATAAATTTATTATAATAAATTTAAAATTAATAAAATTTAATGACAGATTCATTATAATTAAACATATATACATATATTTCTCTTATTTCATATTTATATATCTACATATTTAGCTATCCAAATATATTATTGCTTCAACTTGTGGAAAAGCATCAAAAGAACAAAAAAATCTGATAACAGCTAAGATTTACATAGTGCTTTAAGCTTAGCAAAACCCTTTACATATGTTAACTCATTAGATTATCAATACAAAATAGGTAATGTCATTATTCAAATGTTATAGGAGAAGAAATGAGGCTGATAGTCCAAGCATCTAAGGTAGGTTCAAACTCAGGTCTCTCTGACTACAAATCCAGTGATCTATCCATTAGGCTACCTAGCTAGCCAGGTGGAACACTATGTGGTCAGGGCTTCTTCCTTCCTGAGAGAGGAGGATATCTGAGCTTAAAATCTCACCTGTGATTCTGGACTTAGGAAGAAGGGTGGAAAGGAGCCATCCATTCAAGCATGTGGGAAAGACACCAAGTCCCCAAGATTAGAGTCCAGAACAAAAGCCAAATACCTAAAACTTGTCTGATAAGAGCATTATACCAGTTAGGAAGGTGTAAAGGTCTTTGATTTTTGGGTGCCATACAGAGAATATTTTGTGACTGGCTGAAGAGAATTAATTGTGCTCTTTGGAGAGTATTGCCCCACAAACCAGTTTAGAGGTCAGGATTCTAGCAGCAGGACAATCTAGCTTTAGGCTTGACTATCAGACTCAGAAATGGCTGAGGAGGCAAAAACTTACATCTGTAGGGAAAGAAGGGAAGAAGAGTGAGAAGGGATGAGAGGGAGAGGGAGGCGTTACACTATACTACACCACATACACACATATATACATACATAAATACATACACACTGTAAATTGTTCTTTTGTTCTCTGCCGCACACCTTATTTACTTTGTTCTTTTTTCCCCTTTTCATTCCCCCATCCCCAAGCAGGCTATAGTTTAAAAAGGACATAGATATAGACATAGATATAAACATGGATATAGATATAGACAGATAGATACATAAAAATAGATACAGATATGCACATATGTAGATACATACATACACATACACACATACATATAGACACACACATATTTCCCTTTCATCCCCCATCACCCCTAAACAAGCTATAGTTAATATGTAGATATATACAGACAGACACACATACACAGCCCACACATCCACATGTCTTCCTTATACTTGCTAACTCTTTCATTAAATTCTGCTCCATAACTTGGTTTGCTATTACTTAACTTCCCCCAACTAGAGATCCCTCCCTTGTCTTCTTCCCTCCCTTTGCTTCCCCATCCACCTGTCCCTCCCTGCTTATTTCTTTATAGATTTTTTGAGGGTGCTATACCCTGAAGGGAACTTCTCAACTCACTCTCACCTAAAACTTTGTATGGAGAGTATGAGAGTTGGGGGGGAGGGAGGGGACAAGCTATGTGCCACTTATTCATAATATACTAGATACCTAATTGATCATTAATGGATAGCCCCCAGATAGGGATTTGTGTACCCCTTCAGGCTCTGGAATAGGACTTACTTGGCACCTAGGGTAGATGACACAGTGGCTACAGCTTTGGACTTGGAATCAGAAAGACCAAAATTCAAAGTCAGCTTCCAATATTTACTAGCTATGTGATTCTAGGTCTTTGCCTGTTTCCTTAGCTCTAAAATGGGGATGATAATAATAACACCTACCTTTCAGGGTTATTGTGAGGGTCAAATGAGAGACTATTTGTAAAGTGACAAGCATAGATAGTGTTTCATAAATGTTTAATCACCATTCATCATTCTACTTTCATTCACATATTCTACTCAGTCTGGACAAATTATCTTGTTTATTAATAGGTGTTATGAAGGGAAGGAAAATGTGACTGTTGTGCCATTGTTCAGTTGTGTCCAACTCTTCATGACTCCATTTGGGTTTTTTTTTTAATTAAAGCTTTTTATTTGTATAACATATGTATGGGTAGTTTCTCAGTATTGATCTTTATAAAGCTTTCCGTTACAGATTTTACCCCCAGTCCCCTCCCCTCCCATTTGGGGTTTTCTTAGCAAAGATATTGGAATGGTTTGCTATTTCCATTTCTAGCTCATTTTACAGATGAGAAAACTGAGACAAACAGGGTGAAGTGACTTGCCTAGGTTCACACAGCTGGTAAGTGAATGAGGCTGGATTTGAACTCAGGTACTCCTGACTCCAGAACTAACATGTATTGCAGAACTAACAGGAGTGGAAATTTGGTAAATGACCCCAGATGAGAGGTTACATATGCATATATATATATATATATATAACGTATATATAGATAAGATTCTCCTTAGAATGTTATCCCCTAGAGAATAAAGATCATATCACTTTTGCCTTGCTGTCTCCTAGAACTTAGGAGAGTAGCTCGCCTGGAGTAGACACTCAATAACTTGTGATTGAATGAGGGTCATTTCAATAGTAAGGACATGATGCAGGCAATCCTAAGATCATCTCAGTTTGTCTTCCAGGATTGTTGTTAAGGACTGGATGTAATAACATACATAATAACACTTTGTAAACAACATAGTGCCAGACAAATCTGAAGTAATCTTTTACTTTGGAGTTGCAAAGAATGCCCCAAAATAATCAAGTAGATATTCCCAGATCCGAAGGGAAAAGAAAACCTGCAATAGGAAGGTAATTCTCCCTGAGAAGAATTTCTTCTTTGGTTTTGTTGAATAGTTCTAATTTCTGTTGTTCATTCATGTTAGATTCAATGACTCCATTTGGGATTTCCTTAGCAAAATTTTCCTTCTTTAGCTCATTTTACTGGTGAGGAAACTGAGGCAAACAGGATGAAGTGATTTGCCCAGGACCACACTGCTAGTAAATGCCTGAAGCCAAATTTGAACTCAAGAAGATGAATCTTCTTAACCTTAAGCCCAGTACATTATCCATTTTGCCTCCATGCTATGCTAGTTACTTTGATCCTATTTAATCCCTCTTATCCCAGACAGTTAGAACATTGAGTCTGGAGTCAGAAAGACCTAATTCAAATCTAGCCTCAGATCCTTCCTAGTTGAGTGACACAGTCAAGTGACATATTTACTACCTCACTCTCTGCAATTGTGAAATGAAAATAATTATAGCACCTCCCTCCCAGGGTTGTGTTAAGGATCCAGAGATACAGTTATAAAGTGCTTAGCATAATTACTGTCATATAGTAGTTGTTTAATAAATGCTTGTTTCCCTCTTTCCTTCTTCCCTTGCTTCCTTCTTTCCTTGCTTGCTTGCTTCTTTACTTCAACAAGACTCAGTCTATAAAATGATGGGACTGGACTAAATGACCTCTTTGATCATTTATAGTTCTAAAGTTATGTTCCTTTAATCCTCATTTGTCCCCTGGAGCCAAACTCTTTCTCACACTTGATGACCCCTAGAATACTTCAAATTGGCTGCAATCCTTCCCCTAAATTTTATCTGGATCCTGAGTAGGGCTAAGGAATGAAAACAAGGGCAAAGGAGAAAAAGAAGTGTTTGCAGGAAAGTCCTGAATAGAGAAACCACTGGTAAATTCTTTCAAATTAATACTTTGAATACAGTCTTGCTATATCAGACAAATATTGTCTTAGTGCATTTTCCTGTGTATCAAGAATGGCACTAAAAGGTGGGTGGGGTTTCAAGGTCCAGTCACATGTTTGGAAGAGTATATTAATCCAGAGTAGAGACAAAGCTTCCTGTGATCTTTCTACTTTGATCAAGGAGGCAGTTAAGGAGTGAAGAAATTCAAACAGTCCTGCACAGAAAAGGGACAGACTTGACCACAGCATGACAACAGCAGGAAAAGTAAGGAAAAACTTTACTTACTCAAATAATACATATGTTAAGTATAATTAATAAAGAGCTAGATGCAGTGTTATTGATTGAATTTATGAATGAGATAATCCTTAGAATAATTGACAAGATATGATTTGTTAATTGATTGAAAATTCTGAAGTACCAATACATTTTTTCCAATTATATATAGCATGTATATTTAATCATTCACATCTCTTTCCTTCCATGTCTAAAAGAAATCCAGTTATTAAATAGGGAGCTTACCCCAAAGCAGACTCTAAGTCTAAACTCAGGTAAGTCTTCTAATCAAGAAGCTAACCTTACATGAGAAGAACAAAATCTGTGTTATCTCATATCATTATGTTGATTTTCTTTGTTAAAGAAAACAAGGAATTAGAACCAGAGAAATTATTTCATTAGTAGAACTGGAGGGACTGGATTATATAAGACTTAGTATTCTAACATATAGCACCAAATAATTAAGATATATAAAACAGTAGAAATTTTAGTGTCAAATTTCCCAATATTGACATAGAAATATTGATTAAATGTGTTCATAACTGAGCACAACGTCTGGTAGGAGGAGAGGAGAAGAGAGTAGGGAAGAAGACAAAATGTATTTTCTTTTGACATTACTCACCAAAATCCAGGTACATGTTCATAGCAGTATGAAATATCAATCTAAAACTGATGGATATTTAGAGAGAAATTATTTTATGTGTGAACACCAGTGCATTTAGAGATTTAATCATTTTAATAATAGTAATGGTATCTTGACAGAATTTTCAAATTTGTAAAGCATTGTACATATTTTGTGATCCTTACAATAAGCCTATGAAGAAGAGACTATCGCTAACCCCATTATACACATAAGAACATTGAGACTTTGTAGAGATTATATGACTTAGTCTGATAATTGTTGGAAGACTTAATACTGAAATTTCTACTACTTTAGTTTATCATTTAGAGATTATTATAATGTAGTCCCTTTAATGAAATTAATTCATTTCAATTTCAATGTTTCGTTAAAACTTTATAGTTAATCTAATTGTACAAGAGGCTAAAAATTTATTTTCTAATGTAAATTAGCATCTTGATTAGACATTTTCCTGATTCAAGACTTACCAAGTCAGCCACAGTTAGCCCAAAATACACTCCCTTTATAACTAAGATCATTAAACTTCAGTACCTCCTCCAAGATTAAATCTAAAATCCTTTTTGGCTTTTCAAGTCATTTACAACCTGACTCACTCTAGTCTTCTTACACTTTACTCCCCTTCTCTATGATCAGATGATACCTGATTACCTTGCTTTTTCTGGCACATACAAACACAGTAAGTTGCATTTTCTCTGGCTATCTCCCAACCATGAACTTTCTACTTCCTCATCTCCACCTCCTGGCTGCCCTGGAATCCTTCAAGTCCCAGCTAAAATTCCACCTTCCATTTAAAGCCTTTTTTTAATCCCTTTCTGGTTTTCTGATTTCCCTCTGTTGAAATCTCCTGTTTATTACTTACATATGTTGTTTGCACAGAGTTGTTGGCACAATTTCTCCTTTATTAGACCGTGACCTCTCATTTGTGTTTTTGCCTTTCTTTGTATCTCAACTGCTTAGTACAGTACCTGATACGTAGATACTTAAAAATGCCATTGAGTTGACATGTGGACTCAAACCTACATCCTTCTGACTCCAACATCTGTTTTCTACCCTCTCTGCTACCTAATTTTATAGCTACTATTCAGCTTACTATAAGAGCCCATGGAGTTATTTCTAATGTAAAGTTCTTGCAATGGTTTTGTTAGAATTTTATTCTAACAAATAAAGTAGGATGGAAAATTCCAATCTCATTCAGAGAGAGAACTATGGAGGTTGAATGTGGATCAAAACACAGTATTTTCACCTTTTTTTTTTTTTTTGCTTTATTTATTTATTTATTTCTCATGGGTCCCTTTGGTCCCATGAGACCCCCCCCTTTGGTCTATTTTTTTCTTGCACGTGACAAATATGGAAATATGTTTAAAAGGTTTGCACATATTTAATCTATATTAGATTGCTTGTTATCTTAGGGAGGTAGAAAATAAAGGAAGAAGGGAGAAAAAATTAAAGCACAAAGTCTTACAAAAATGAATGTTTAAAACTATCTTTACATGTATTTGGAAAATAAAATATTTTGTAACTATCTGAAAAAATAGATCCCCCCCCAAAAAAAAAACAAAGAAAATAATAGCCAAAAGTAAATTTTTTAAAAACTTTGAAAATAATACCTGATTTACCTAAGTAACAAGTATTTTCCTTAATGTGTCAAGTCAACCAGTTACAACTTTGTGGATTAGTGATTTTTGTTGTTAAAGAATAATGCCTCATACTTCAAAGAAGTCAAAGGAAAAAGTTTCTTTTTATGGTGGCAAAGAATTAGAAACTGAGGAGATGCTCATCAATTGGGGAATGTATATAATGTGTTGTTTATGATTGTGATGGAGTTCTATTATGCTATAAGAAATGATGGAGGGAGGGCATAAAAGAATATAGCAAGATCTATATGAACTGATGCAAAGTGAAGTGAGAAGAACTGGGAGATTATGGTACACAAAAACAGCAACACTGTAATGATGAGGAACTCTGAAATATAATTCCAAAATATTCATAATTTAGAAAAAAATACTATCCACCTACTGAAAGATCTGGGTAAAAAGTACAATGTAATTTTCTTTCTCTTTTCCTTTCTTTTTTCCTCTCTTCCTTTCTTCCTACTTTTCTTCTTTCCTTTCTTTTTCAATATGGCTAATTTATGCAAATGTGTTTTGCATGATTTCCCATGTATAATTGATATAATTTTACTTGCTTTCTTATTGGGAGATGGAAGAATGTGAGGGATGAAGGAAACTTGAGACTTAAAACTCAAAAAAAAAGAATATTGAAAATGAATAAATAATATTTTTAAAATTAGTAATGCTTTACATCCATTTAATGTTTTCCATGTATTATCTCACTTTTTCCTCATAATGACTTTGTGAGATTGGCAGGATAAGTATTATTCCCATTTGGAAAACACTAATGAGATATGTAATAGGCAGACTTTGTTACTGTTCTTAATCAGGTATTCAATTTATAAATATTCCTGGTTGGCTTATGGGCATTTATTTAAGGAATGTCATTCCTTTTATCTTTCCAATTAGGGTTTTAGATATCTTACTTTTGACCATTTCCTTTTAACATGTAAAAAATACATGATTGGGCCAGGAAGTGCACAACTTTATTTTTTCTTTTTTTTTTTTTTTTTGGATTTTTTTTTTATTGAAGCTTTTTATTTGTATAATATATATATATGGGTAGTTCCCCAACATTGATCTTTACAAAGCTTTCCATTACAAATTTTACCCCCAGTCCCCTCCCCTCCTCTAGATGGCAGGAAGTCCACTACATGTTAATAATGTTGAAATGCTTGAGAAGTTATGCAAGAAAAATCCTATCTACAAGAAAAAAAAAAAGAATCAGAGAAAGGCAACACAATGCAAGCAAATGTCAATAGAGATCATGAAAATGTTACGTTGTGGTTCATATTTCATTTCCCTCTTTCTGGGTGTATATGGTTTTCTTCAGTGAACAATTGGAACTGGTTTGAGACAATTCTTTGTTGCAGAGAGCCATGTCCATCAGAATTGATCATCGTGTAATACTGTTGTTGCCGTGTATGATGATCTCCTGGTCCTGCTCGTTTGACTCAGCATCAGTTCATGCAAGTCCCTCCAGGCCTCTCTGAAATCGTCCTGCCGGTCGTTTCTTACAGAACAATAATATTCCATAACATTCATATACCATAATTTATTCAGCCACTCTCCAATTGATGGGCATCCCTTCAGTTTCCAGTCTCTAGCCACCACAAAAAGGGCTGCCACAAACATTCTTGCACATGTGGGTCCCTTTCCCTCCTCTAAGATCTCTTTGGGATATAGGCCCAATAGAAACACTGCTGGGTCAAAGGGTATGCACAGTTTGACAACTTTTTGAGCATAGCTCCAAATTGCTCTCCAGAACGGTTGGATCCGTTCACAGTTCCACCAACAATGTATTAGTGTCCCAGTTTTCCCACATCCCCTCCAACATTCATCGTTATCTTTTCCTGTCATTTTAGCCAATCTGACAGGAGTGTAGTGGTACCTCAGAGTTGTCTTAATTTGCATTTCTCTGATCAATAGTGATTTGGAGCAACTTTTCATATGACTAGAGATGGTTTTAATTTCATCATCTGAAAATTGTCTGTTCATATCCCTTGACCACTTATCTATTGAAGAGTGGCTTGAATTCTTATATATATGAGACAATTCTCTATATATTTTAGAAATGAGGCCTTAATCAGAACCATTAAATGTAAAGATGATTTCCCAATTTGATGCTTCCCTCCTAATCTTGTCTGCATTTGTTTTGTTTGTACAGAAACTTTTTAACTTAATATAATCAAAATTATCCATCTGGTGTTCAATTAGGAGTTCCAGGTCTTCTTTGGACATAAATTTATTCCATCTCCACAGGTCTGAGAGATAAACTATATTACGTTCCTTTAACTTGCTTACAAAGTCCCTCTTTATATCTAGATCATGAACCCATTTAGATCTTATCTTGGTGTGTGGTTTTAGGTATGGGTCAAGCCCTAATTTCTTCCACACTAGTTTCCAATTTTCCCAGCAGTTTTTGCCGAATAGTGAGTATTTATCCCAAAAGCTGGGGTCTTTGGGTTTATCGAATACTAGATTGTTAAGGTTTTGCCTAGATTGTTCTGATATCCTATCCTGTGCCACTGATCGACTGCTCTATTTCTTAGCCAGTACCAAACGGTTTTGATGACCGCTGCTTTATAATATAGTTTTACATCTGGTACAGCAAGGCCACCTTCATCTGCCTTTTTTTTCATTAATCCCCTTGAGATCTTTCATTAATCCCCTTGAGATCACAACTTTATTTTTTCATGCTTTAATTTACTTGCAAAGATATTTGCAGTCTCTCACTAATAACAAAAGTCATACCCTTGATTTTGTCATTATTTGAAATTATTCCACATTTTTAAATTTAGCTTCTTTTCTCCTAGAAACTCTTATTGATCTTGGGACTGCACTGTAGTTTTTCTCTTAGGCTTTGCTTATAGATGTTTTACAGTTATTGTCCTCTTATGATTTTCTTCATTGGGCATCTATTGCTGACATCATAATAGTTCTTTATCTTTTTGTTGTTGTTTATGTACTCATTCTTCCAGCCTTACTTCTGGGTTCAGGGCTTGATGTTATGGTCTTCATATGCTTGTTTGTTTTTCCTATTTAAACATTTCCCTTGATATACTTCTAACAGAATTCTCAGAACTTAGTATGTTCCTAGCCTGTCTAATCTGCTTTCCTCCTGCTAGAGGGACAGTGTTCTCAAAGAGACAGGGCTGCAACCCTGTTCTTTATTGGGTAAATCTGGCCTAGAGAGCCCCAGTCCTAGTTTGAGCAAAAGCATTGGGACAGTGGGAGCTAAGTCTCAGATTCCCTTTTGTGGATCAGAAAGACAGAACAAGCTTCTTGGTCTTTATTAAAGAATCATGTCCAAGATCCCCCTCTCTGGTCAGAGAGACAGCATTGGACCCAAGCACTGGGGATTGGATCTGACCTGCCAATTTCCCTATTCTGCTCCCAGGGTCTAATTTCATGATCCCAGTCCATCCCTGTTCTACATTTCTTGCCCCAGTTACTTGCCTAGGGGTCAAATATGTGAGCTTGTGCAGGAAAAATGACCAACTATGCCTTTATCAGCTGGAGTTCATCTGAGATCTTTGCACAATTATCAGAACTGGTCTGCACTTCTTTATCCTCCTCTGCCATCTTGTCTCTGTCTCTTTTCTCCACTTTTTCAACTCCTCTGCCATCACTACATACTCCTCTTAGAGGGATGGGAACCTCATCTTATGCATCTGTGAAAAAAATGAGTTCATTGAACATGAAAATAATATATTCAAATTCCCTCATTATGATGTTATCTACTTTTCCCTTTTGTTTCAGTCTCAGAAGGTAAGGTGCCCATCTTACCAAAATTAAAAATTAAGGATTATACTCCATTTATGGGAGGCATCTTTTATTCAAGCAAATGCAGGGTAAGAGTCTAATCACTACAGCACCATAGGCAAGTTCTTCCTCATGCTGGGAAAAATTTGCACAGATTTGAAAAGATAAAAGACAAATGAATATGGTTCAGATTTGGGACAGCAGAGGCATGAACCTAATCATAGACAGAGCCTATCTGGGAATATATAAATGTGTCAACAGAATATCAATCAACAAGTATTGATGAAGGACTTATGTGCCCTGCACTGTGCTGAACACTGAAAGAAAGAAAAGAAAGGCAAAAGTAATCCCTGCTCTCTGAGAGCTTTTATCCTTTTTTTGAAAATCTGATTTTAGTTATTTTTAGCTCCAAAAACTCTTCCTCTTATTTCCTCTATTCATTAAGAAAACAAAAAAAAATTATCATAAATATATACAGTCAAGCAAAACAAATTTACACATTAGCCATATCCAAAAAGAAAATAACTTCAGTCTATACCTTGAGTCCATCACCTGGACATGAATCACATGTTTCATGATAGTGCTTGGTTACATTGTGTTGATCAAAGTTCTTAAGCCTTTCAAAGTTGTTTGCTGTTCAGAATTGGTTTTACTGTATAAATTGTCCTTGCGGTTCTGCTCATTTAACTTAGAATCAGTCCATACAAGTATTGCCAAGTTTTTCTGAAACATGCCCTTCATCATTCCTTACAGCCCTGTAGTATTCTATTCATGCTCCTGTGGCCAGTCATTTCCCAACTGATGGGCACTCCCTTCGGTTTCCAATTCTTTGCCACCACAAAATATGCTGCTATAAATATTTTGTACATTTAGGTCCTTTTCCTCTTTAATCCCTTTGGGAAATAGATCTATTACTGCTATTGTTGGACTGAAAGTATGCACAATTTAGAATACATGGAGTAAAGAAAAAAAAGTAGGAAGGCAGCAGGTTGTAAAGAACTGTATTTATATTATTTATACATATATATATATATGTATATATATATATTTGCCCCAGTTGTTTGTAGAGAATATTGCACAAAGATCTCAGACCAATAGGGAGCTACTGGACCTTATTGGGCAATAGGGGAATGGGGAAAGAGAAGGTAAGAGAGCATGTTGGGGGGAAGGGGGGTGTAGTGGAATCTACTGAAAAAGAAGTAGATAGGGAGCATTGAATCAAAGACACATATATCCCAGTCCTATTTTCTATGCATGTATTTATTCCAAGGCTCTCTTCTTTTCCTCTTTTCTCTCTCTCCTTCCTTTCTTTTTTTTCCCTCTCTCAGTGTTCTTCACCTGAAGTCTGTGAAGTATTTATTTTTTAATTTTGATAACAGTATGTTAATATAATTGGGTTTTTTTGTAATCCTATGCACTTTTTTGTATTCAAAAACATTATTTGGAAAGTATATTCTGAAAGAATATAACACCAAAAGGTATTATATTCTTAATGATTAACACCATACATAGAAAGCACTTTAACACATATATTGATTTGACTGACCTTTTTCCTAGAGAGAACAAACTTTCTAATGAGGCAGTTTCCTATAGTACTATGTTCTATTTATCTTTGTTCCAATATTCCCTACCCACTTCTTTTTCAGTAGATTCCATTCTAGTAATATTTGATCTCCTCATAATCCTTTGTGTCTATTACACACACACACACACACATAATTAATAATGAGTTCTCAATATATTTTGGGGGAGGGTATAATAAAGAGAGAGCGAATGAGACAGAAAGAGACACACACACACACACACATACACACAGATAGAGACAGAGACAGAGAGAGACAGCTCATCAGCTCCTGTCAAGATGATACTACTAAATGTTTAACAACTGGCTCTCTGAACTCTCCAAAAATCATGACATACTTTTAAATTTAATCTATATTAACATTTTCTTAATTCTAGATGATAAAAACAACAACAATATTAAAGCAAGCCCTCATTTATAACTTGGCTGATTTCTGAGGTATAAATATCATACTAAGAATTTAACAAGAGACTGAAGCAACATATCTCTTCAGCACATCCCTGGCTCCCCAGGATTTTGTGATGAAGCATACAGCCATGAGTCCCAAATCTACATATCTTGCTCACATATTATTCTTGAATTACAGCACCAAATGTCCATCTGTTTGCTGGATATTTATGTCAATGTCTCATAGACATCTCAAACTCAAATCACATCCCAGTTAGATTCATAAAACTAGTAAAACTAACTGTTCACCAGAGATCATTAGCTACTAACTTTGTTTCTACTTTTTTTTTTCTAGGTCATTAAATGCAAAGCAGCTATTCTTTGGGAGCTCAACAAGCCCTTATCCATTGAGGAAGTGGAACTTGCCCCACCCAAGGCCAATGAAGTTAGAATTAAGGTAAAAAGAGAATAGAAAAGAAAGCAATCCTCAAGGTATATGGAAATACTTAGTTTCAGCATTGCCTACTATACTAAAAAACAGATCATTTTAAAATTTTGAAACATTAAACTACTACCTGAGGTAAAGAAATGAATTAAGTCTGGGATTGAACAATGCCAAGAGATAAATTAGATACTCTTTGCACTTAGATGGAATGGGAGAATGTATCAGGGGCCACTCCAAAAACAGCCTGGTGAGAATCTCTATTATTATATTCAAGCCCATTGATATGTCAAAAGCTTGGAGGTACCTCAGAGACCATATCCTTACAGTTGCTCTTAAAAATTATTTTTTATTATTATTACTGAGCTTAAACAGGCCAAAGTCTCCCACTGCATCCAGGGCCATACTTCAATCACCCTGATCTATATCTGCCACTGGACACAGATGGCTTTGCAGGAGATAGTGAAGCAGGTGACATTGCACAGTTCTCCTTCACTTAAATCCAATTTATTTGCATGTCATGACATCACCTCTCAATTGACATGGTCCTCTTTGAGAACAAAGGTTAAGCAACAACCTCTGTGAGTGGAGTTGCCCCACTAGGGACCCAACTGGAACTGTTCAGTTGGGAAACTTATTTCCTCCCTCCCTTCTTCTCTTCCTCCCTCCCTCCCTTCCTCCCTTCCTTCCTTCCTCCCTCCCTTCCTTCCTTCCTTCCTTCCTTCCTTCCTTCCTCCCTCCCTTCCTTCCTTCCTTCCTTCTTTCCTTCTTTGCTTCCTACCTTCTTTCCTCTCTTCCTTTCTTCTTCCCTTCCCTTTTTCCACATAGGGTATCATACTCTTACCTACAGATGCTCTTAATTTTTTTTAATTGCTGAAATTTCCCAAGATATCTTGGGGTTCATTGGATAGATTTCTTTCTTAAGGACCATGCCTCAACCCAAACCACTTTAACTCTCATTGATTGGCCAACAATAGGTTCTAGGCCAAGCCTCAATTAGTCATTGTTTGGGTCCTGTTGACTAAGAGTAAATGTAAATAGCAGTCATTTCTGCTTTGGCCAGAAACCCTGAGGGTCTTCTCCTCCCAGATATATTTTTATTACATACAAACATGTGTATATGTATGTATACACTGATTTGTGTGCTTATATGTATCTATTGTATACATCTACACATATGTACATGTGTGTTTATATGTATATATACGTACACATTATATTTCACTTTGAAAATCTTAAAGTCCTTACACAAATATCAGCTATTATTATGATATGGTAGTGCCCTTCCATTCTCAGATATCATATTGCAGATCAAAAATCTCATAGGTCCTAACAAAATAAAAAGGCTTTGAATACAAACCCAGTTAGAAACTGTAGTTGAGCAGGTCTGCATGTATGTCCTCCCAAAAAACACCTGAATGTAGTTCAGAGGGACTAATTTAAGGAATGGAGTCACCAGAGTGACTTATCTAATACAATATGCTTGGTGGTAGAATTGAGGTAATAGGACCCTGTGTTCTCCTGATCTTTGTGGAGGGTGGGCCACCAGGCCTGGGGAAATTCCTAAAAATGATTCCCATCCAACTGAATCTCCCTTGGGAAAGCTACCTGGTTCCCACAGGAAACTCCCACTTCCCAATTGATCTGGGAATCTCTTTGGTCTGGGAAACAATCCCCACATTCATTGATTTGGAAAATCAATTCCTATTCACTCCCCAGCCCCAAACCACAGAAGGCTAAATAAAAAACAAGACCCTGTACCCCAAACTTCACTATCGTCCTAATCAGGAAGCAGCCCACTGAGAGAAAGAGCTTCTCAATGAAAATAAACTCATTTTGCCAAAAACATCACTTGCAGACTGGGACTGTGAATTCTTCCACAAAACCTGCAACACTGGCCTGGGGACCCCCATGGCTGTTAAGGTATCCTCACCCCTCAACATAAAGAGCCTCTCCATGATCCTATAAACATACATGCCAATAAAATCATGGATCTTTTAGAGTATGTAATGATTACAATGATCATAGGATCCTCAATTTCTAGATGCAAAGGAGCTTCAGGAACACCTAGTCCAACCTACTCATTTTATAGATAAGGAAATTGCCATGAGAAAAGGGAAAGGACTTTTCCAAAGTGTGGAACAGAGATTTCAATCCAAGTCCTTTGACTCTAAATATAGTACATTCTTCCTGGGAGTCACTTTAGCCATGCTGATAGGTGTCAATAATGACAATGGCAGATCACCATAACCCGTCACCATCGTTTTCTTTTTTTTTTTAACCTTTTTATTTTTAGTTTATGAAACAAAATAAGCATTTCCATAACATAGTGGAATTTTTTTACAAAGATGAATGCACATGAAACTAAAATCTATTGAATACAATTTACTATTTCTTTTTAATGTGCAATAAAATTACCATGTAAATTTTTTCATTGATCCCCTCCCCACCCTAGAGGTGGCTACCATTAGACACAAATGTGTGTGTGTGAATGTGAATGTGTGTGTATGTGTATGAAATTATTCTACACACACTTCTATTTAACAATTCTTTCTCTGGATGCAGATAATATCTTCCTTCATATGTCCTTGGAAGTTAATTTGGGAATTCCTAATAGTCAAATGACTTAGTTGCTCCAAGTTGTTCTGTTACTATATACAATGTTCTCATTTCAAGAGATGTAGGCACAGTATGCATAAAAAGCTGAGAAACTCCTATAAACTCTTGAAGGTCTCATCATTCTTTTATTTTCTTACAGATTGTGGCAACAGGAATCTGCCGTTCAGATGACCATGTGATAAATGGGACACTATCTTATCCCCTCCCAGTAATCCTGGGGCATGAGGGGGCAGGGATTGTGGAAAGCATTGGAGAAGGAGTGACTTCTGTAAAACCAGGTAAAGTAGAAAGAACAGTGGAGCATTCAAATTATTCATTTTTCTTTCATTCTTACTTTCTGTTCAAGCTAGTAGACAGTGAAGATAATGTTGTTTATGGATAAAAATTCCAAATAGAAGACAGCTGAAGTAGCTGGAGCATATGCTCTGAATGAGAAAAGAATAACTGAATATTGATGAACATGGTTAAAGTCCTTTGTAAAAATAACTTCAAATTCCATTTATGGCCATTGGTAGATACACTATATCTGCTTAGTCACATTTTAGTTGAATAGTCAATCATTGTACTTGGTATTGGAGAACAGAGAAAAGATGAATTCGATAATAAAACTCCACAGAAAAAATCCATAATACTCATTTTAACCAAGTTCCAAATTCTAACCTTATGAAATTTTCGGCTTTTCTTTTGATTTAGAGTCAGAAAAACCTGAATTCAAATTTTACCTCAGACATTTACTAGCTGTGTGATCCTGGACAAATTAGTTAAACTCTGTCTGATTCAGTTTCCTAATCTATAAAACAAGAATATAATAGCATCTCAAATAAGGCAATATATGTAAAGTACCTAAAGTTCTATGTGAATAGTAGTTATTAATTCAATTTAATAAATATTTGTTAAGGGCTGGGAATATATATATATATATATATATATATAACATCACAACAATTCTGTGTGATCAGTGCTTTTATCCTCATTTAAAAAAATATACCCTTGGGAAAGAACTAAGGATCTTCAGCAAAAGATAATATCGATGTTGTATTACATGTAAGAATTAACACAGAAAGAAAAACTAAGACATTTTGCTTTTTCTTGCATTGAAAATTTTCATTTCTCATGTGTCCTAGACAATATGAATTGCCATATCTTCCCCAGCATCTGGCAGCTTTATAAAATCCTATCCATCTTAAGATCAATTTTTTTTTAAATTCACATGAGGAATTTTGAAATATTGTAGTTCTCTATTGGACTAATTGTCAATGACATAGAGTCATAGAGACTGACAGGATAGTGACCAGCTACTATCTATTTCCATTGCATCTTAGGAAAAGTCTATGTATGAAATGCATACAATGCAATCAATCAATCCATCCTAGGATCAGAGATATAGATCTGTATGGAACCTCAGAGACTTTTTAGGCCAACCAACTCTACAAATGAGAAAATCGAGGTCTAGGGAAGTTAATCAATTTGTTCGATATCATACAAATAGTATTCAAGGTAGAATTTGAATCAGGGACTTCTGTCTCCTTTTCCACTGTTTGCTTCTGATCAAGCTAAAAATATTTATTAAATAACTATTATATACCAGGTACTGTACTAGGGTTTGAGAATATAAGGACAAAAGCAAAAAAAAATCCCTGCCTTCAAAGAGCTTATGTTCTACTATGGATCATATGTACAAAAATACAGAGAAGCAGAGAAATTCTAGCAGCTTGGGAGATGAGGAAACATTTCATGTCAAAGGTAGTGTGTTACTAACCTATAGGTTCTTTCTTTTGTTTATGCATATAGAGAGGGAATAGAAAGAGTTCTAGATAGATATCAAAAGACCTGGGTTCAAATAATATTTCTAGGTGGGAACCTCAAATAAATCATTCCCTGTCACTGAGTTTTAATTTTCCCATCTGCAAAATGGGAGCATACCTCATGGAGTTTTGTGACTATCAAATGAGATAATGGATGCAGAACTAACATTTCTCAAAAAATGTGATATAATTTTGCTTCCAATCACTGGGATTCAGTTTCCTTGAACAAGACAAACTTCAAATTCTAAAATCTTATAATTCTAGAATTTTAACAATGTTTTCTCTTCTCTCCATAGGTGACAAAGTCATTCCACTCTTTACTCCTCAATGCAAGCAATGCAAAGTTTGTAAGCACCCAAATGGCAACTTCTGTTCTGATAATGAGTAGGTTTCTATTATGTTCCCTTGGGGCAGAACTGGAATTGTATTTATTGTATTGTATATACCTCTGTCTCATTGCTGTGTGTGTGTGTGTGTGTGTGTGTGTGTGTGTGTTTCCTTTATTAGCCTGATTACAAGTAGTGGTACCTTGAAGGATAAGACCACCAGATTTACCTGCCAAGGGAAGCCAATTTATCATTTCCTTGGCACAAGCACCTTCACTGAGTATACAGTGGTGGATGAAGTCTCAGTTGTAAAGATCGATTCCTCCTCTCCTCTGGAAAAAGTTTGCCTGATTGGCTGTGGATTTTCCACTGGTTATGGTTCTGCAGTAAAAGTGGCTAAGGTAAGAAAAAGGGTACATTTCAATCCACTTCACTGAATAGAGCAACCTACAATGGACAAAATGTAGAACCAAAGAATAGAAACTTGGTCTTAGAGAGGAAAGAAATATTTTCTTATTAAGCAACATGGTAGCTTAGTGCAAAGAGATTTGGAACCTTGCTCTGATATTTAAATTCTATAACTTTAGCCAAGTCACTTGGGGTACAAATTTCTTTATCTCCTAAAAAAATAAAAATTGGACTAGATGATTGTAGAGCAAGAGAGCCCAAATAAAAAGCATCATCCTTACCAGGAGATAGCTTCAACAAAATTTATTGTTACTTACAAGATAAGTATTAACTGATTTGATATTGTTGTGCCAACAAAAGTCTTCTGGAGCACCACAATTAGAAAGGATGATTCTGGGTGCTTGCCTTTCCTCAATTCTCACAGCTATACGTTGCTACTGGAAAAGCCATAGCTTTGACTATATGGACCTTTCCTGGCAAGGTGATGTCTCTCCTTTTTAGTATGCTATCCAGATTTCCAGTAAAAGCCTTTCAAGGAGAAAGTATTTTTTACTTTCATGGTTCTGATGCTGTATTCACTTCTTCTCCCTCTATTTGCCAGGAAAAGATTGGACCAGTTGCCAAGATCTTAGTTTTTTGTTGGTTTGTTTTTTATGTTAAGCTACAAACCAGCTTTTTTACTCTCCTCTTTAATCCTCATAGACTTTTAATTTTTCTTCATTTTTTGCCATCAGAGTGGTATCATCACCAAAAGTCACCATTTAGGTGACTCTGTCTATAGTGATGTGTCAGCTAGGTCACAGGTAACAAACATATGCAGGAGAGTCATGTACATAAATTGACTGATAGACCACATCCTACCTGGTATCACTGGGAAATTGCCCTCCACCCTACCCCTGCCACCCTCCAACTCTATATATTTGTTTGATGACAGCTAACATTATTCTAATAGTGCATTTTGTTGTCCCCATGCTACTCCCTGTGTAGTTATTGTATTGGTTAGAAGAGGATCAATGGACAAATCCCTGTGATAATCCATTTGCCTTCCACAATGGGGATAGTTCTGGCACCTTTATCTACAGTCAAATCAATTAATACTTTAAAGATTCCTCAGGAAGCTAGTGCTTCCCTCAAATGCTAGCCAACTACTTCTTACATCCTTCTCTATCCACATCTTTTTTCTAAAGTCCACCATTTTGTAAATGGCTAATGGTGGTTTCCAGGAAAATTCCAGGATTGGGATTTTCACCAGTAAACTTGGGTTCCTTTCAATTCTAGAGCCTATGACACTACTAAATAGTGAATTCTCATCCCAGGTAGGATCATCATCTAAAGCTATGAAGAACCCTTAAAATTATCTAGTCCAGTTTTTATATTTCACAAATGAAGAACCTGAGGTCCTAGGAAATGAAATTACTTTAGCAGAGCTAAAATTTAAATAAGCTCAGATTGTACATTCAGCCCTTTTTTCTTTACAGCAACAGCCTCTCACTTTTTAAATGAGATAATTGGACTAATTTGAAGGCCCACAATTTTTTTTTTTTTGTGAAAAGAAGCTAGCTATTCTTTGCCCCAAACTTTGGTATCATAATCATAATGACATTATTGTGATTACTCTTTATATAGCACTTCACATGTTATCTCATTTGAATCTCACAATAAGCCTATAAAATTATTATCCCCACTTTATAGATGAGGAAACTGAAACAGAGAGAGCTAAGTGACTAGCCTAGAGTCATAGAGCTACCAAATCTATAAGAAAGTATTTGAATTCAGGACTTCCTGACTTCAAGTCCAGCATTCAATCTATTTCACCAGTGGAATAAGATAGGGAGTACTGAGAGTCAAGTAAGTATCAGTGAGGGAAGAGGAGGGATCACAAATGATACCTTTCTTGGATGGAAATTTGAGGAAAGGGACAGAGAAAACTAGTTAATGATCAAATTGGCAGTGGAAGCTGAGGACAATATCCTTCCTCCTTGTCATCATGGATTATAATCAGCGATGTGCTGAAGGCAGCAACAAATTTTCAGTGTGAGCATTTATACCTCAAAAATTGACTTACAAATCAGGACATGATTTATCGCTTTATTGGCTGTCTACACTTAAGAAAATGATGGAGAAAATATTAATAAGGAAGGCTAAACTTAAATATATATCCTTTATGCATCACTTTCTCAGAAAACAAATTGTTCAATATTTATCAGTATTCCCCCCACTTATAATACTTGAACTTCTATGATCCTATTTACAAGTCATATTTACAAATATTTTCTTTTCCTGAGTGAACTTGATGGAACATTGATACAAGGCTATTACTTTTGAACTAATTGTACAGGACTCAATTGGCCAAGGATGAGAGGAGGGGAGAGTTAACAAATATGACCATGACCCTGAGCCAGTATTTTGTTTGGTGGTTTCCAGGAAAATTCCAGGATTGGGATTGGACTCTTCACTTGAAAGTGAACAACCCCAGAACAGGGTACTCATTAACATCTCTAGTATTCCTCCTTGAGCAATAGAATAGAACAAATGGCCTATTATATAACACAGGATCAAGATTAAAGTCATCATAGGCTCGGGCAGATAAAAACCAATTGTAAAACTGATAAAATCACAATGTGTAGAATGCATTATTAATGAGTGATATAAGTGAAAAAAAATAATTAAGTCAAATAAATATTAATCTAGTTGTGAAATTCAGATAGAAAAAGATTCTTGTGGTGACTGAACAAACCACAATTTAATACTATGTTATATCTCATTTTTATTTATTTTGTCAAATGTTTCCCAAGTACATTTTAATTGGTTGAGGCAGCACATCTGAGCTATAAGTTTGATATTTCTTGTGTAACAGAAAATCCTCTTGAATCTGAGGTTCAAATATCAAATATTAATGGTGCTATCTAGGTAGCTTTGACCAAGACACTTTATTTCTCTGGGTTTTAATATCCCCATATGTAAACCATGTACATGGATAGATGGCAAAGTAGACAGAATACTTAGATACATAGATAGATACAATGTTAAGTAGGTAGTAGATGATAGTATATAGATAGATGGCAGATTGATAGATGATAGATCAATAGATAGATGGTAGATAGATTGATAGATAAGATAGATGATAGACAGATGTGTTATTCTCAAAGATCCTCAAAA